>CM070568.1:27847939-28150439 GCA_036346405.1 Phyllostachys edulis | reverse complement strand
TTGTTTGTTTCCTCAAGGATAAAGGCCCATAATACTGTATCTGTCGACTGTCGGCAATCCAGAGGCATGCATTGCATAGGTCATCTGTCATCTCTCTAAACTAATTAGCACCACATTTTTAGGTGGCAAAAAGAACCCAAAAAACTCATTAGCGAGAATACACCTGTCGTGTGCAGTTGATTTCTCTCTTAATTACGAAGCGATTTTAGGTTTTGATTGGAGGATCCGGAATTAAGAATAGAATCGGGTACGTATATACGTATGATCACTTTTTTTTACATGTTCGGCATAAGTATGCCAGCAACTGAAACATGTTCTTTTTTTTGTAGAAAATCGCAGCTCACTCGTACAGTGCCAGGCCCTATATACGGGATTAATTGGGGAATTTAATAAAGAGTTAATTTCACTGTTTCCTGTAATTTCTTACGGGACATTTTTGAAATCGCGCGTTCTAAGCATATATGCGCTCGCGTAGTTTTCTTAAACCCACATCATCCCATTATTATCTTATTATTCCTCCCAAGTGTTTATCAATTTACACGTCGATTGCCAAGATAAGGATGATAATCTATAGTTAAGATTAGGTGGATGGGTTCCTCCTCTTAACAAACATCGATCTCAATCGCAACAGTTGTTACTTTCGTCGGCCTTCTGTGCATTGTATATTTGCACTTTTTTGGCCTTTCCAACCTCAAAAGAAAAAAAGGGCGTTGAAAATTAGTGGCACGATCTAGAGATTCACAATTGGAGAGACCCTATCATGCATGCATCGATCACTACAAAATAATGTATGGTTTTTTTTTTGGGGGTCTCCTCTCTAATGATTATTCCCTTCTTAATTTCTGCAATGAAGCTGCCCAGATGGTCAGGCTCTAATGTTCTTTTTTGTATGTTCAAAAAAAAAGTTCTTTTCTTGTAGCCACTAGATGGTTGCTTTTCCATCTTCTCGTGTTTCATGCATGGTTAGGTGTGGTGTCATGTCACTGTTAGTAAGTACATCGTCTAGAAATTCAGACACTCGAAACTTTGAAGCTAGATTTAATCTTGCACAAGTCCGGGCCCGCATGCTATTGCAATTTACCTAAACATCATTTTCAATGATACAATACGCTCCCTGTTGTTTTTTATTTGTCATTTTAGACATCGAGACGGTTACAAATACATGGGTTTGATTGTTACTTTTGCTAATTATGTGCTGGCAAAAACTTATTTAAAATATAATGGTGTCAAACTAGTTTCGATGACAAATACACTAAGAACGGAGAGAATATTATGTAGAGATAAGGTTATGATTTTTTTTTTTAGAAATAAGTCGGTGCGAGCTTGGTTGGGTTTTGTCTTTTGTGTGTGTGTGTGATTTGCCGTGAGGGCCTATCTACTGGTGCTCAAATTTTCGATCGGAATAGTAATTAGATTTTTTCCCCCTATTTTCCTTCTTGGTGGAAGGTGGGAGGGAAGATCGGAGGAACAAAGAACGGGGCATGGATTTTTCACTATTAGTGGTGACGTCGGCTCCTATTATATCGATTGGGAAGTAATAAATGTTGCAAGAAATTTTAAAATTTTCTAAAGCATGCATGGACATGTTATGTCATTGTGTACCTTTCGTGGCCATACGATTCAAAATTTGGTGCATAAAAAATGTTCAGGAGATGTACCTTTTTTATAAATATTTCGGTCCCATCAGTCTCGTTTATATGTCCCACATAAACACTCGCCCCCGAAAATATGCACATTTGCATGACCCAGTGCATCCTATATCCATGTTTTTTTAAGGATTTGTAGAGCCTTCGCAATGTCCCAACTGGAACGGGAGCACGAATTTTCTTTTCTCGTGGAATAGCCATTTTTTTTATGAGCAGATCAAATGGATGATTTGCAGGAATTCGTGCTTATGTCTCTCCTATCCCGTTGTTTCCTTTTTGTTTCAGATTTCAAGCCAAACACACTCACGCACGAAAAGGAAAGAACGACCATTTACATAATCCCTTAATTCACATAGAAGATATAACTTCTCATATTAAGCCAGGGATATCCCATGCTTCCTTGCTAATATCTTAACCACTGAAACTTAATTTCTTTTCCTCCGTATCTTGATCGGGACCATGCGGTACTATATCACCCAGCGTTTGGGTATCTTGATGATGCTATTTTAACAGAACATGAAAGGTAAGGATAATTCAAGACTAAAGAAAACCATTTTGAAATATAAAAAATTGCAGAACAAGAGGAGGTCCGAGAGATTTTCTGAAAACGGTTTCTGAAATCTTGGTGGCGGTAGGGAAGGAGAGGGAGCATGGTGGCAGCAGGGTAACAACGGAGAGGATAAGGTTTCAGGAATTCAGTAGCTCTTGTCACTCAGTTATAAAAACCATAGTCATCTTAAAAGAAGTAATGAAAACACCGGGTTTTCGGGGAAAAAATGATTTACTGGAAACATATGGGAGATATCTGTTAATGCACCAGTTTCTTGATTGTTCCAACCTCCAAATGCACATGTGATCATTGTGAAAATGATTTCAAGAATCCTATAGTAACTGGGATTCAGATGTTAGGGGTATGCATGCAGTTTCAACCACTCGAACCCTTCACTGAAAAATCTGATAATCCAGATGTTGGGAAGCAAGAAATGAGAATGCACCAATCATTTCTCCAAGTATTTGGCATTTCATTACCTACACTCCAAACGCTCATTTGGCCAAGATATGAAAACATCACATGCCCTTAGAAGTAAAAAAAACAGAGGATACAGATTTTAGTATTTGCTTGCACTTAAATACCTACTTATTGCTGGGTGATCACCTTTCTTGCTTCAGCAATTGTAGCAGTAGCAAACACAGTTCCCAGTAAATCCTCATTGACATGTATCTATGTATGAAATGCAGTTAGAGATTACTTGTCGAGGGCAGCACCTTCTCCCGGCGATGACACTGCAGCACGTCCGCGACAACATTTGGCGTCCCCCGCCGGCAGAGGCCGTGGCGGTTTTGCCGGCCCCCGGCTCGCCTAGCACCAACCAGATCATGACGTTGCATTACGGCAGGAGCTAGCACCTGCAGAGTGGAGCACCAACAGACACAGCAACTTTTCACACTGTAATTAGTTTTCACTGCCCACAGGCACTGATGCCCCCTTTTTCCCCTCCCCTAACATCTAATCCTCACCACACTATTCACTGAGAAAGAATAGTAGTACACAAGGATACTAGATCATAGGTAACACCCAAATGTAAGTGTACTTCAAAACTCAGAGAAATAATTTTTTCATATTTATTTAATTCGAAGATATTATTTTGTTCCAATTGCTCTGCTTTTATGCATAACTAAGTTTAAACATTTGAAGTGCAGCAACACCAGATGGCCTTATAAGCTGTTAACATATTTTCAACCAAAAAAGAAAAGGAAAAGGAAGGCACAAGATCCAGCCTAACTACATTGTTCAGGACTAAGGAAATACATCTACAACACCAGGAAACTCCAAGTGAAAAGATTAAGGGAGAAAAAAGCATACGATGACCTAATGATGCCGCAATGTAGCACAATGGAAGTGCCATGAAGCAGCATCCCATAGTGTTCAGGTGGCAAGTCAGGATCAATGAAAGAGAGTGCAAAGGGGCAGTAGGAAGTCAGCATCAAGGACAAGGAAGTGCAAACTATTACTCACAAGTCAAGATACAAACGAGAGGCATGCAAGCAAGTATAAATAAGCATTTAATGGAGTATCTAAGTGGGAAGGGAAAAAAAGTAAAACAAAAATAAGAATGCAAAATAACAAATAAAGAAAGAAAGCACTGAGAATGGAATAAATAGATTGCTAGCTAGCAGCGACTTGAAGTACATCCGGCATCCACTGGAGCATAAACATAATCAATACTACCATAATCAGAATTCCAACACCAGAAGTCTCACTGACAGAGTATATACCAAAATATGATGCTAATTGATGGTAGAAAACATAGTTAAGAATCTCCAATGTAGCATGCCTGGAATGAGTAAGACAAAGTTGAAGCAGGTGGGGTAGGACCCCTTTAACACAAGACAAAGCACCAATACCAGTGAGTAGCAGCTGCTACAGCGCACACCGACAGTTGATGAAAAGAAAAAGATCACATAACTGATCAAAAGGCAAACTTTAATTCAACTAGCTACTTACTACAGTTACTTGGAAGTACCGGTAAGATACTTCCATTCAAGTAGCTATCACCAGAAGTATAAAAAATTACATAAATACATCAATAATATTATAAGAAGCAACAAAGCAGATTGATTTGACAGCATATCGGCGTAGCTTGTGCCATCTTGCAAGAAAAGGAGACAACGATTCAGTTAAAAATATTTACTAGGCGACATCTAAATCAGATGAAAAGGATGAAACAGTTAGTTCATGACGATTGCTTGGTTATTACATGAAGAACATCTGCAATTACGATAATGAAAATCGAAGACAGCACTTCCTTGGCGAAGTGAGATCACGTAAAAATGATGAAGTCTGGCACTAGTGTAGACTCCAGTATCCCTCAAAGAACAGATGGTTGTTCATCTTTATTTTAAAGAAAATAAAATAATCATATAAGGTGTAGTGGTAATTTCTTATCACGTAATATCCCTAGTGCAGTCCTTTATTCCCACCACTTGAATCCACTGACACCAGTATAACACTATACATACACAGTGATAAGCACTTCAATAAAACAATATAGCATGTATATACTCATCAGCTTCTTTAAACACCGGTATGGTACATGACACACTAACTTAAAATGTTTTGTTCCACATACTACATAAGGTGGTCCACAAAGTTAAATTATCATCACAAACCAAATACATAAGGTTCAATACTGGAATAACAGTAGTATATTAAATTGTCTACATCATGTTAATGCCACGTGGCGAAATCTCAGAAGAAAATTTAATTTTGTAAATCAAAAATAGAATGACACTCCCTTTACACATGTCAGGAAAAAGTTCAAGTGCAGGGTTCCTGCATCATATCAGGAGCAGGCCCAATCCAAATATGCCACATGTCATTACTCTAAGAAACGCCCTTTTCAACTACTTCTGTTTCTTGTAAATATTCTTGTCCTATCCTAACTGTTTGTGTTTGATTGGGCCTATGCTTACATATGAATATGGTGCAAGGAGACCTGCAACTGGGCTAGACCCCACCTTTCAAAGCTATATTGCAGTATTGCCCATCGAACAACTCATTTTTTTTTCTAGGCTACCTGAAAAAAAAAGAACAGTGGATGATCTTTGGGGAGTAACTCTCAATCTTGTCGAAGAAAACTCCTCTGGCAAAAACATGATACCATTCTTACTTGCGAGCAGAATCAATATTTCATAGCAAAATGTACTTACAATACATGGTTTGATATCCACTAACATGAAAGAATGTTGCAATTCCACCTAATTCGATCAATTAAATCCAAGAAAACAATGGACAAACCATGCATTGTAACATATTTCCACGTGCATTGAAACATGGGACTTAGTTTTCATTTCAGCTTTTAATATTTCCACACTACCAAGGAGCATCCTACTGTTGCACTAATATCAAAGCATGTTGCTATTTCACATAGTCCAATCTCGCGCATTAAAGACGGCATTACACAACTTCAAACTTCAAAGCGGCATTTCCATTTCATCTTTTCGTTTTTTAGAGACAAGGGAGGACGCACACCCCACACATACGCACTCACACCACTGCACACACAGGCATGTGCGTTCGACTACAAACATCAGGGATTGCGGCGGTCTAGGATCTCACGGAGTGCGGGCATGCACTTTCCCACTAAGCACGTGAATAAATAAAGCACATTGTGTAGGGAACGAACACCCTCGCCCCCACCAGCCCATGCTTAATTCATCTTTTCATACTTGCACACTACCAAGCAACATCCTACCATTTCCAAGAAAGATTAGAGAACATCAAAACATGAGAGTTAACATTTCCATTTCACCTTTTCATATTTACACACTAGTGACACTACTACCACCATTCTACCATTTCACAGCGAAGTAAAGACTAAACCTTCTCATTTCTACATTTTTTTACACCTCCAAAGCTCTATAACACTGAGGCTGTAACACCCACGCGCATCCTAAGTTTCCTAGGAAGTTACGGTCGAACTAGCTAGCACTCCACAGTCCACAGGAAGGCCAGAACGTTTTCACCTCCGTGGCGGCGGCAGCCTCTGGATGGCACAGAAGAGCTTGCGGCGTGCCCCGACGGCGTCGATGCCCATGTCGCGGAGGTCCTCCATGGTGAGGCAGGGCAGAACCTCCCCGTCCACCTCGTGCGTCTCGAACGCCGCCACATAGCGCCCCATCCCCATCCCCCACAGCCACTCCGCCACGTCGACCACCTCCTCCTCCTCCTCCTCCTCAACCTCCGCCTCCAGAACCCTAGGCTTGCGGGGGAAGGCGGCGGCGAGGACGAGGTCGTCGACGTCGTCGGAGGTGGTGGGGCACGAGGGTTTTGGGGGTTTTTGGGGTTCTGCCGAGGGGTTGTTATGGTGGTGGGGTTTGCGATTGCGGGGATTGGAGGCGGGGATAAAGGGGATGCGGCGGGGGTGGGGGAGGTACGAGGGGAGGGGGATGGAGCCAGCAAGGCGAACATTGGGGCGGCGCTGCCGCTTGCCGGGATCCGGCGGCGGTGGCGGCGGCGGCGGGCGGCGGTGGGTCCCAGCGCAATTGTCCATGGAATGTTGGAGGTCTGGGGACAGGTGGAGGTGAGGTGTCGTGTCTCGTGTGCCTTGTGTAGTGCCCTCTCTTTTACTGCTACCGTAACAGCAAACGCAGATTTGCACATGTGCATTTCTTTCTGCTTCTTCCTGTGTAAGGCAGAGTTTTGATAATCAATTAGACACATTGTGTGTTTCCGGATAGGGTTGGTTCCCTATGCTGCGACTAGGCCTGGTAATGGGCCAGATTTTAAAAGACCAAGAGGACTGGATCTTTGTATAAGCTGATATTGGGTCGGATGAAATGGGCTAAAATAAAAACGGGCTAAGATAGGGTTGGGCAGGCTTTAAACAGGGTTAGGTTAGAATTGAAACGGGCTAAAATAAAAACGCCAGGTTGGGCTTATCAAGTAGCATCTAGTTCACTCCCGTCGGCTTCTCCTCCTCGCTGTCGCCATCGTCGCTGCCGTCGTGGATAGGGATGGCAATTGTGCCTGATTACCCGCGTACCCGCGGGCAAATACCCTAATGGAGGTAGGTATGAGCGTCTTGCTTTGCCCACAGGTATAAAAACGGGCACAATTTTTTACCCATCTAAATCCATGAGCATGGGTAAGCTCCACCTGCACTTCGCCTTCGCGATTACGCCATATAAAAAAAAAACCCTAACCTCCGGTTTTATTTCACACCCACGCCAAATGCCGCCCCGCCCACCTCACGCCCGATGCAGATCCAACCGCCGCTTTCTCCCAAATCCCTAATCCCGGTCCCGATCTCCCACCAGAGACCAGACTCCTCCCACCAGATCTCCCGGTCCCGGCCCCCGCGCCTCCTCCCGGTCCCGGCCGCCGCGCCTCCTCCCGATCCGCCCTCATCAATCCTCCAGCCGCCGCGCCTCCTCCGAAGCCATGCGCGCCTCCTCGGCGCAGGTGCCTCCCCGCAAGCCGAAGGTTAAACCGTCTCATATTTGTAGTTTACATTTCTTCTAGGGTTGTAGTTTCTGTGAGTGTGACCTGATTGCTACTTGCCTTAAAATTGTTTCTTGGACCTTTCATGGCTAGAAATCTTATAGATATAAGTAGAACAAAGACTGGTACTCAAATAAACATCACACTTAAATTGGTAATGATGAGGGGATGTCTTGTTCGGCATTTGGGATTTGGGTGGATAGTTGTCCCAAGTACTACGCAGGCACACACACATCCAGCTTTTGATAGATTCTCTTGTTCAATTTCAGCTAAAAAATGATAATCAGAAAAGAATGGTTCTGCTATTTGCAAGCTTGTCAAGATCTTGTAAGCTGCTACTAAGGGTGCATTTTGTGCATTTCAGTTGTCAAAATATTGTTGCATTGCTTGCCAGCCTATGACATGCTGGTGTAAGCAGCACTCGAATGTCTGTTTTGAGAATTCCCTCTGAAGTTCTGAGCTAGCCTCGGTTGTTGCTTTTTTTTTTATTTGTTGCTATACTAGCAGAAACAAGCTCTAATAGGGGTGATTCATGTGACTGCATGCAGATTGAAAATTCTTTTGCTGAAGGAGGTTTACCCTCCAAACTAAAAACCAAGATGATGTCTGATGTAAGTGATGTCATTCTACTTAAAAAGAAAAATGTTGTAGGAAAGGATGGCTTTAAGGTAAGTCCAGAGCATGACTGCGATTTCTGTAGTAATTTTGTCTACTGCTGGAGGCTTTTGAATTTCATCTTTGTAATTCCTACTTGGGATTTTGCCAGAAGTTGTATTTGAATATATACACATTATTGTTTGTCTTCCTGAACTAGTTTTTTTGTCTATACTGATTGTTGATATTGTACATAAATCTGACACAACAAGGTTTGCTGAACTTCCACCTATACTGTATGTGATTATGTTGAACTGATGGAGTAATGATACTAAATGGTTTAGAGTTAGAGATCTTGGCACAATGTTGTCAGTTTGAAGGGTAACTACCTAGTGCAAACTACCATATATCATTGAAAAGTTTTTTTAAGTATATATATATGGGCAATAGTGTTTATCTTTCTCTACAACCTGACCAAATTTTGCCATCTAACTCTCTATAGGCCGGAGAAACACAGAAAAAAACTAAGCTCAGAAGGAAATACGTTAAAAATATTAAAGTTAAATATTTTGGTGAACTTGTATTTTCTGTTTCTTACTTTCGTGCCAAGCAACCTTTTTTTGTAAATGTTCTTTAAAAATTTTCAATGGTACTTTGCATGACTTTAGTACTTTACACAGTAAGCTAACTTTGCACTGGATACCAACCCATATTTGAAATATGGCATAACTTGATTAGTTTGGTCAGTGCCTGAGAGCTTAGGCTTTTGTAGTACTGTAGTAACTGTACTGATTCGTACAGTAAATAATAGTTGGTTTGGGTTACTGCATCTTGCTAAGTAAGCAGTGGCATCTAAAAGTGTACAAGTTCGTTTATAATTTGTTGTTCTGTTTATTTTGTCAGACTGCACAATAACTGGCTGGTGAGTGCTAATTTAAGTTGATTAGTTGTTGTGTGATTTGCTATGAACTTTCTTAGTTGTTGAATGTGTGATGCACTATTGATATGTGAATTGAAATGAACTTGATGTGTGAGTATGCCCGCGGACGATGGGTACCCGCGGGTGGTAGTGCATTGTTCGCGGGTAAATGGGCATGCCCGCGGGCGACGGGTACCCGCGGGCGACGGGTATGGGCGAGGTTCTTCGCCCGTCGTCCTTCAGCGGGCATGCCGTGGGGAAATAGGGTCGCGGCATGGGTATGGGTGAGTACTACCGCATTCGCCATACCGACCACCCCTAGTCGTGGAGCTTCCGGCAGCGGCGGCGGCGCCATCGTTCCTATGTCTCCAGCCCGCCCTACGACGCCACCTTCTTCCACCGCTCTACCAACCGCTACTCCGATGGCTACCTCGTCGTCGACTTCCTCACGTAGGCGCTCTCGCTGCCGCCTTCCTCCCTCCCTACCTCTCTGCCTCCAACTCCACCATCGGGGAACACGCACTCGCCTACGCCTGCCTCCTCTTCTTGCATCTCTCTGTTACTTGCTTCCTTATCTCCATTGCTGCGGGCGAGCAACCGAGAGGAGGAGCCCGCTAAAGAAAGGGAAGGGATGGTGCGGGAGCTGGCGAGGCGGACGCTACGGCCGGAGTGGCGGGCGGCAGTTTACTGGCGCCGGTCGATGACCGAGGAGAGGAGCGGGACATCACGACGCGCTCCACGTCGTATTTGCATATATGTATACACATACATCCGCGATTCGAGGTAGGATGATGCAACTCGGCTGATTCAAGGCACACCTCCGCTGGACGGGCGCCAAGGACAAGGACGTCGGCGACGCGCTCTTCTGGGTTGGCGAGATCGGCGCCAACGACTACACCTATAGCTTCATGGCCGCCGCCACCATCCCCCCAAAGCAAATCCAGAGTATGCAGGCCGACCCTTAGGGTTGAAACGGGCCAGGTTGGGCTGGAAGGGTAGGGCTCTAATAAATTTGGTTGGACTAGATTGGGGTTGGGCTATCTATTAGATTTTTTGGGCTAGGGTAGGATTTGGGCTGGGTACTAACCCATTACCAGGCCTAGTTGCGACTGTTTTCGGTATGAGGTTTGCATTTAGTCGTAGATCAAGAATTGTTATTCTTGGATTGTGGGTAGAATCCTTGTTGTTTAACTCGTCGATTCGTGCCTAAATTACTGGTATGGTTCTTTTGTTTTTTGAGACAGAATGCTGGCAATTTATTGATCACGAAATATTGTTACAAAGAGTCTCCTGGATACACTCTGGTACACCATTACGAATAAAAGAGCTAAGAGAATGCTCACAAGATCTAGCTAGAGTATATGCCGCCACATTCACCACACAACTAACATGATGAAAAACAACTGAGGAAAAGCCCTCTGTCATAGACTTGATATCGGAGATAACCGCACCAACATAGGACTGATCCCACATCGACAAATTCAACTGTTGCACTAAAGATAAGCAGTCAAAAGTAAGGATGACATTTTGATATCCTTCATCACGGGTGAGGGTTGTTGCATGGCAAAACGCTAATGCTTCTGCTAACTCCAGCATAGTGATCCCATCAAGGCGCTCACTACAGGCAGTCAAGCATTCACCAATGTGGTTTCGGACCACCACACTAATCCCCATCCGACGAGAAGAAGCAAATAGCGCTGCATTGATATTAATAAGGACCGTACTTGCCGATGGCGAAGTCCATTTAGGGACTGAAAGCAAAGACTCACACCTATGACCTGGATTTGGATTGAAGATATGCAATACTATTAACTCAACATAAGGTTTAATTTTCGCAGTCACCCTTCAAGGATGCAACAAACCTTCATCGTTTCGTGCCCCATTACAGGCCTCCCAAATATACCATAGAATAACAGTAAGAACTGTTTGCCTCCCGAACCGATGAACGTCCCAGGAAATCGAACAGTCACTGCTTAGCACAATTCAATGTCTTGCGGTAGAAATGGAAGCCATACTCCAATTTCACTTCACGCCAAAGTTCACGAGCAAACTAGCATAATAGGAAGGAATGTTCGATACGCTCCTCCCTCCCACAGAGCACACAAGTATCATTCACTGGGATATGCCTTCGTTTCAGTTGGAAACCACACGAGAGGCAGTCATGTGCGAAACGCCACAACAAAATTTTCATCTTGTTCAGTGCCTTTATAGCCCAGAGTGACTTCCAATGTTTTTCATCCGCGTCGTATGCCGAGGAGAGGCCATGCCCAGAGTTGCCTCGAGAGGAATAAAAACCCTCTGTCCTAGCTAAAAAATATGTAGAACGTACCGTGTAAGACTCATGTCTTGTATGTGGCCATGAAGCAAAATCCTCACTACTTTACCTACTAATGGGCACCTAGATAATCTGATCAGCAACCATCTCAGGGAAGATAGAATGAACCAGGTCAACATCCCAAGAACCATGCTCCTCCTGTATAAGAAAATCAATTGTTTGATTCGCAGGTAGGGGTACCAGCAGCTGAACTAGATTGGGTGCATTGCCGGGTATCTAGTTATCATATAAGATTTTAATACTTTTGCCATTGCTGACTCCCCATCGTATACCATTCCGTAGCAATTCCTTCCCAAAGCAGATACTCCTCCAAGTATACGAATAAGATCTTTGACGAGGGGCATCCTACAAATCACAGCTAGAAAAGTAACGACCCTTCAACACCTTATCACAAAGCAACCCTAGCTCCGTCATTAGTTGCCAGCCCTAACAACCTAACATGGCTTGATTGAAGAGCACTAGATCACAAAACACTATGCCGCCCAAAGCTTTAGGTGTAGATAGCCAAGCCCATGAGCGCCAATGCATTTCTTCTTGCCGTTCTCAACACCCCACCAGTGATTAGCAATGGAGGTTTTCATTTTCTCACACGTCGAGCTCGGCAGCTAGAAGCAACTCATAAGAAAAGTTGGAATAGCCTGGATCACCGATTGTAAAATGACTACTTTCCCTTCCCATGACAAAGGTCAGTCGATCCATCTATTGATCCACTTCCACACTCTATCAGGCAAGAAATGAAAAGAACTCATCGGTGATCGACTCACCTCAGTCGGCATCCCAAGGTAGGAATCCTGGAGGGCTTGTAACACCCCAGTCCAACATAGAGCCTAGGATGCTACTAAACTACCTTACAGAACCATTTTATTTCAACTTTTTAACAAACACTCAACAAAACATTCAACCATGAATGACATAGTTTTAATATTCAAGGGCTAGCACAATCTACACTTAAACAAGATAAAGAATGTCATCTATCAATTGTAAATAATCCAAGCATGAATCCTTCTCTTTCTCAACCAAATCCAAGCCAAACGTCTATGCTACACAATGAGAGAAAATGTTTGACGATTAAATCCAAAGCATAAAGAATCATTAGAATTATGAGGATGAAAGTCTAATCCAATCAATTTATTCTATCAATAGAATTAAATGAACCCAATAACTGAGGTTTAAGAGCATAAATAGAACATCCAAGAATACAATTAAATCATCCACCACGAAAGGTGGACATAGACCGAAACTAAAGGGAAATAGCATGAACTAGAGATTGTAGGTAAATTAGCTAATTTTATTTGTCACGACTGAATGAGTGTGTAGTGCATCTAACTACCCCTTCACATGCATGTCGCTGCCTCGTGAGGTACCTAGAAGAACAACAACAACAAGCGTGAGTCTACGACTCAGCAAAGTACAACAGTGATAAATAACAAAACCTCACGACCAGCAAATGAAGATATCACATCTCCTTATGAAGAACAGCAATGAACCATAAATAGATCTCTTAAACTTGCATGCAATGCATATGTCAATAAATGCTCTTTCTTCCTTCTTTGCAATTACCAGTAATGTGGAGTAGTGCATCCATCGATGCATACTCAAGCATGTGCCCTCAGGCATAGGGACCTCAAGCCCACACTCCACGAGCATGAGGGCCGAAGCCTGTCCAATACATGACGGCGATCTCATGCCCGTTCAATGCATGACGGAGACCTCAAAAGAAACAATCCTTAGCTACCACGTAGTCCAAGGTTCAGGAATGAATGTCATGATGCAAATTGAGACTCACATTCTCAATCCATCATGAAAGTATAATGTTCAACGACATTATCAAAACATAAAACTTCATAAGTAAACCATGGCAATTAATATGAATGAAATATCACAATTCACTCTACACTACTTGCACTTGCTTCAACCGTGAGACGGACAACGACGACGACGGGAAGACTCTAACCCCGGTTCTCACCACCACCTAGCAACCGTACAGTACACTAAGAGTACCATTCAAAAGTGCACAGCATAGCAATGGAACAAAATGAAATCAATCGCTCCTAATCGCAACCCGAAACTTAACCGATACACTCCCAAATCCCAATCTGTCAAAACAGACAGCCATCAAAGGAAAAATCCATAACTTTTGAGTAAAAACTCCAAAAGTCATGAATCCAAATTTTCTGGAATCTACACAAGCATAGCTACAACTCCTCAAGTGACTGAAAGATCAAATTATCCCATCTAAGCCTTTGTTTTTAACCCCGAAGACTGTTCTGTCATTTTCGGTATTACTGACTTGGGAATTTCGTAACTTTTATTTGGTATATCCAAACCCACTGTTCTAAGACTATCTGGAAACTATAGAAAACTAGCTTCCTCAATAAATTTATTAAAAACTTTTCCAAAGTGGAATAAAGGTTGCCAACAGCCTAGTCTTTCTCTACTGTTCACAACAGAAGAACAGACTGCAGCATTAACTTCAAAAATTCATATCTTTCGTTCTACATGTCGAAAAATTATGAACTTTATCTCCCTGGAAACATCATAAAGTTATCTACATAACTCATGGAGATCAACTGACCAAATATGTCCATCTCCAAACCTTAATTCACAGAACTACGTTCGCTGCCTGAATCTAGAGACTAAATAAGCACCTAGACTTGCAAAATTCATAACTAATTCATCAACCAACCAAAAATTACGAATTAATACTTTATGGAAAGCCCACGTGAATCCCCACATAAGTCTAGGAGACACTAAACGCTGGATCCACTTGGAACTAACTCAATTTCGCATGTCAACAGGACATCAGAGACTTCGATCTACAACAACATGCACGGAATAACTATTGACGACGAATCGCATAAGAAAGATCTACTAAATCTAATGGGGAATGTGAAATTATCCACGAAATCCTACTGGACTTCGTTGAATCCCCTCGTGAAGATCACCCCCGCCTTCTTCTTCTTCCTCTCCCTTCTCCTCTCTTCTTCCCCCTCCTTCCTCTTCCTTATGGCCGGCCAATCTACAGGGGAAACACCGGAGATGGCAGCGAGGAGAGCTCGGTCCTGTGTGAAGGAGATGAAGGTGCCAGGGAGAAGGAGCAGGGGGTGGTGGCCAAAGGGGTGGAGGGGAGTGGCGGCCAATAGGGTGGACGGGGGGTGGCTAAGGTTATGGAAAAGGGGCGCCCCCCCTAATCCACTAATGGGCTGACCTACAAAGGGCTAGGTTGCCTCGGGCCAAAAGCCCACGATCCAAAACTCCCAAAAATTTTGATTTTTTGTGTAATTTTCTCTCCAATTTATGTTGTTCTTTCTGATCTTTATTGCATTTACTAACGAATACTCGGGATATTACATTCTACCCCCTTAACAGAATTTGACTCCGAATTCTAACCGTCGAAATAAACAAAATAACACTGTAACTAAAATAAAACAACATTATCACATACCAGTCGCGATCAAGTCCGGATATTGCTCGCGCATGCGAAACTCTAGCTCCCAAATGGCCTCTCTCTCAGACTGGTAAGACCAAAGAACCTTGACATACTTCAGCGTTTTGTTCCTCAGAACTTGCTCTGACTCTTCCAGACATTGTACTGGCCGGGATTCGATAGTAAGATCTTGCTCAATACTCGACGGCTCTAACAGAATAGCATGCTTTGGATCTCTCAAACACTTCCTCAACATTGATACATGGAATACATTATGCACGCCGCGCATGGACTCAAAAAGATCCAAGCGATATGCCAATTTCCTAATTCGTGCCACAATTGGAAATGGTCCAACATACCTCAGGCTAATATTCCCTTTGGTACCAAAACGCACTATGCCTTTGGTAGGAGACACTCTCAAAAGAACCTGATCCCCCACTTCAAATTCCAAATCTCGCCTTCTCACATCTGCATAGCTCTTCTGTCGGCTTTGAGCAGCTAACAGATTCTTCCTAATCTCTACTACTCTGGCCACAGTCTGCCAAACCCAATTGGGTCCCAAAACTGTCCGCTCTCCAACCGCATCCCAACACAATGGGGATCTACACCTTTACCCATAAAGAACCTCAAATGGTGCAGCTCGAATACTAGCATGATAACTGTTGTTATAGGCAAACTCTGCCAAAGCTAGGTGATCCTCCCAACTTCCCTTCCAAGACACAACACAAGATCTGAGCATGTCCTCAATTGTCTAAATTGTGCGCTCAGATTGACCATCTATTTGAGGATGGAACGCAGTGCTAAGACGAAGCTATGTGCCCAAAGCACCCTGCAAACTCTCCCAAAACTTGGAGACAAACTTGGCATCACGATCAGAAATAATAGTCTTAGACATACCGTGCAACTGCACTATTTCTCGCACACAGAGAGGAGCCAAATCGCTCGCTGAATTTGTTATACGGATGGGAATGAAATGCGCAAACTTGCTGAAACTGTCCGCTATAACCCAAATAGCATCCTTCCCTCGCTGCGTGCGAGGTAAACCAACCACAAAATCCATAGAGATATCATTCCACAGCCAAACTGGGACCTCCAAAGGCTGCAACAAACCTACTGCACGTTTATGCTCAGCCTTGACTCGTTGGCAAACACCACAAGACACCACATACTGAGAAATATCAATCTTCATTCTTTTCCACCAAAAACTCTTCTTCAAATCGTTATACATCTTGGTCTCACCAGGATGTACGGTATATGGAGTACGGTAAGCTTCCCTTAGTATTTCATCCTTGACCTGAGCTTCTTGTGGCACACAGAGACGACCCTTAAAACGCAACGCGCCAGACTCGTCTATGCTGAAATGACCTTGCTTGCCCTCATATAGATTCTTCCTCACCTGATGGAGCAACTAATCATGCTATTGTGCTTCTCACACTCAATCTGGAATGGCTAACTTAAGAAGCAAACGAGTTTCAGTCTGGGCGGTACCCGCAAAACAGAAAAAGATATACATACGCTCAAAATCAGCAATAAGACAACTGAGAGCAGGGGGGTCACCTTGCGACTCAGATCATCCGCTACTACATTTGCCTTGCTAGGGTGATACTGAATTGTGAGGTCATAATCCTTTATTAATTCCAACTACCTTTTTTTGTCTCAGATTTAGATCTTTCTAGGTACAGATATATTTCAAGCTCTTGTGATCAGTGAATATATCACAAGATTCACCATACAGATAATGGTGCCACATCTTTAGAGTAAGAACCACTACAGGAAGCTCTAAATCGTGAGTAGGATAGTTCTATTCATGCTTCATCAACTGCCTAGAAGCATAGGCAATCACCTTGCTATCCTGCATGAGCACACATCCAAGCCCAACTCGAAATGTATCTGAATAAATGGTGAACCGCTTCCTAGGTTCAGGAAGAGTAAGAATAGGAGCAGTCACCAATTTATCTTTCAAAGTACAAAAACTGCGCTCACACTCATTTGACCACTGAAATTTGACACCTTTTTGTGTTAGCCGAGACATCGGTTTAGCGATGGTAGAGAAGCCCCCCACAAAACGCCGGTAATAACCAGCTAAGTCCAGAAAACTCCTCACTTCCTTGACATTAGTTGGCATTTTCCATTCTACTACTGTCGAGATCTTGCTAGGATCGACTGAAATGCCCTCTTGATTAATCACATGGCCCAGAAACCCAACTTCAGAAATCCAGAACTCACACTTCTTCAGTTTGGCATAAAATTAATTTTCTCTTAAAGTCTCAAGAATCAACCTCAAATGTTGTTCATGATCCTCCTCCGTCTTGGAATAGATCAAGATATCATCAATGAACACCACTACAAAATCATCGAGATAACGATGCAACATACTGTCCATTGCTTCCATGAAAACTGCAGGTGCATTTGTTAGTCCAAAGGACATAACTTCATACTCATAATGACCATACCTCGTAGAGAAAGCCATCTTTTCAATATCCTGCTCCCGAACTCGGATTTGATTGTATCCCGACTGTAGGTCAATCTTGGAGAACACTTTAGCTCCTTTCAGCTGATCAAAAAGATCCTCAATTCGGGGCAAGGGATATTTATTCTTTATTGTCGCTTGATTGAGAGCTCAATAATCCACACACATGCGCCAACGTCCATCTTTCTTCTTTGTTAAAAGAACAGGCGCTCCCTACGGCGAAACACTACGTTGAATCATACCTTTGAACAACAAATTGTCCAATTGTTTTTTCAACTCATTCTGGAAGGGTCGAGCCAAGCGGTACGGAGATATAGAAATAGGTCGAGTTCCAGGAATAAGATCAATCCGGAATTCCACATTCCGTTCTGAAGGCATACTAGGAAGCTCTATAGGAAAGACATCAGGATATTCACACACCACACGAATCTCCTCGATGCGTAGAAAAGAATCTGCCTTCGCGCTAAGAGACCAAAGCAACCCAATGGTTGATGCCCGACGACTAAGAAACATACTGGCCAACACAAAAGGGAATCGACGACAAGACCGCCTCAAACACCAATTCTTCACCGGACGGGCTTGCAAAGTCACGTCTTCCGTAGCAACAAATCTTAGCACAGAATCGAATAACGGTCCATACTAAGGATAACATCAAAAGGTGATAACTGAATCACCATAAGATTAGCTGTGAAATCCTCATCATCAATGGTAATAGAACAACCCGGACATGCTGTAGAGCTAGAAATAAGACCCCTCCGGAGAACTAACTACAACAGATTCAGCCATATGCTGCAAACTCAAACCCGCCCTTCTAGCAAACTCAAGTGACACAAATGAATAGGTAGCTCCTGAATCGAAAAGAACAAAAGCCTCATGGGAATCAACTAGTAAGGTACCTATCACCACGCCAGACGCCCACGCCTCGTGTAGGCATGGCGAGACTCCGGTGGTCTTTGGAGCGAAGATGCACCGACACTCAGCGAAGGATGAACAGGGACTACCGCAGGTGAAGTGAACAAAGGCGGTGCAGACGGTACAGGGTTCCAGTGGAACCCTGCAGGAGGTGCTGGAGAGAACGCTGCAGGAGGAACCTAACCTGAAGGGTACTGAAGCATAGGGGCAATTGCCAGAGTCTAAACTGAACCTCGTGGAGCACTGGACGAAGATGCCGTAGGGACTGACTCCCACTTGATGATACTCACTGGATTTTGCTTACACACTAACATCTTATGGCCTGACAAGCCACAATGACGACAAACACCTGTAAAAGAGCACTTAGAAGCACGATGACCATCACTGCACTTGAAACAGATCATACCATACTCGACAGTCATAATACCGCAAAGTCAAGGATCAGCGGTCTTTCAAGGGCGCCTACCTTGTCGACTGCATCAGGCCAAGACCGAGGACGATGGCCTCTCAGAGGATCGAAAGGCGATAGGGGGTGAATAGACGCTTTCTCTATTTTTCACCTCAATCGAACTCAACACTACTTGCACTCCAATAGCTATAAAAGCTATGAAGATCTGTATGCAAGCACAGCGAATAACCTGTGTTGAATCCGATCAAATCCCGAAGCAAAAGACCCAAAACACGGAGATCAAACCCTCGGGTCTGGTCTGACCGACGGCTATCGCGCCGTTAGACCGGCGGGCGATCTGACCGGCGGCTCAAGCGCGGTCTGACCGGACCTGACCAGAAACAGTGCCGATAGCCCAAGAACCAAAACAAAAATCGGTCTAACTTTTGATCTACATGGCCAAACTTGACCAAATTTGGAACACACCTTCCTAAGGATATTAGGAACCTATTCCAAGCAACGATTGAGTAGATCCACGTCAAAGATTCGACCTTTTTCTATTTGAACGAAGATTGGTTCAAAACCGGGCAAGAACGAAAACTTCATCCAATGTAACATCCCAAAATTCTGTTACCAAATTAAAAATTATTAAAGTTATTATCTTATTGGTTTTTCTGAAATTTGGAAGAGTTTGATTGCTTTATTTGAAATTCTAAAGTTTTAAAAGTCAAAAGTAAAATTTATTCAAGTTTATGAAGTTTTATTTGAGTTAAAGTTGAAAAATAAAAATTTAACTAATTTATGGATTTTTCCGAATTTTAAAAGCTTTTTCTAATTATTTTAAAGCCAAAATAAATTATGTGCAAAAACTATTACCAATTTTAATTTGGAAATAATTTTATTAAGTCCAAAATAACTCTAGGAATTTCGTGAATTTTTCTAGAATTTTTGGATTTTATTTGCTATTTTCTAAAGCCTAAATAATTTAATTGAATTATTTTAATTTGCTAAATCAATTAAAATTCCAAAACCTTCTTTGGGCCGAATCTTCGCTTTCGCCCATTTCTTCTTCACGTGTGCGCCGCCCATTCGCCTTCTCACTTCAAGCACCGCTCTCCCGCACGCCTCCATCATGGCCATTGGATAAAAATTGCGCGGCCACACGCCCCCACGCCGCACGCGCTCCACATCGTCGGATCGCGATCAAGCGGCAACCGCATCCCTCCTTTCCTCTCTCTCTTACAGTGGGCCCACACACCTCCTTCCTTTGCCTCTTCCCCATGGAGCCAAACCGCGTCTGCCATTACCGCGCCGTGTGAGCTCCATTCTCACCGTCTTTCCCACCCCCTCTTCTTGTAAGGACGTGCGCATTCAAACCACCCGCCATTGCCGCGCCCACTCTCGGCCACCTCTCCCCCTTTAGCGCACGCGTTCACCGAAATCACGCCATGACCGCCGCCGACCTCGCGGACTCGATCTCCTCCCCCGGCCACTCCCGTGCCCTATAAATAGGAGCATCGGGAGTGCCTCTCTTCGCTCATCCAAAACCCCCAAGTGCTCTACCCTCTCTCCCTCTCAATCGACGTGAATTTGAGTTTTCTTGTGTGCCGTCGCGAGGGCTTTCTTCTCCGATTCCAGCGCCGACGTCGCCTCCTAGCCGCCGCCACCTGTACCATCAGCATCGTCGCCTTCTCGCCGCCGCCGCCATTTCCTTCGCCGCCGGTGATACCCCCACACCCTTGCGCCACCGAGGTAACCATCACATTCGCCGTTCCATTCTCTCTCCGATGCACACCTCGCCAGAGCTCACCGCGGCGTAGAGCGCTGGCGAGCTCGACGCCGAGCTGCCGCCAGCCTTGTGCTAACGTGACACTGCCACATCACCGCCACCCATGCAACACCTCAGAGCCAAAGCCCACATGGCTACACACGTGTACGTCCACGTGGCGCATTTCGCCAGCACCCGCACCCATGCACTATTTCGTGAGCCAGGTCCATGATGGACCGTTGACCATTCCATGGACTCGGTCCATTGACTCTGGGGCCCACTTGTCAATGGAGTTTTCCGTAGAAAAACAATTCCGCTGAAAAGATTTTCTGGCGCCGATGTCATCCGGCGTCATTTTCCGAATTTCCTTCTAGAAAATAAATCAAGAATTCTACGAAAATCCTTTGTAGGGTTTTCTTTAGGGTTTTAAACTTCCCGGGGTTCGTTCTCCTTCATACGAACTCCGATTTCGTCGATTCAAATCTCTAAATTCTCATAAAATCAAGATCTAGCTAACTAAACCAAAAATATTTAATTTGGAGTTCATTTGAATTTTGTTTGAATTTGGCCTATTTTCACAGATAGATTTTAACGACTTGAGAGTCGATTATGATTACTGCTTGAGAACAACTAATCAAGCAAGGCAAGTTATACCCTTGATCATATTGAGCCTAGTAATTAAAATTATTTAAATTTTGTTTTAAATTATTATTGCATGTTTATTTCTATACAGTAATTTAAATTCCCATTTTAAATTGTAGTTATGCCTAAATCCTTTGTACTGCCAGTCTTGATATTGAAATATTCATACTTTGTCACCTTAGATGAAAATCTAGTTCATGCAATAGTATGAACTAGAACTTTTTGAGAAAAAAATATGCTTAGCCATGCTTAGACCAAAATATTTGATTTGGGAATTTTTCAGCCAAAAATCAAATATTGCTTAAAATGTATCCATAGCATTGGTGTGCCATGGAAGTTTACAAATGTTTTTGAAAATGAAATAAAATTGAAAACTGGTTTGGACTTGGGCGAAATGGATAGTTTGGTGGGTGCAAGTTTATGTACAGGCTCAATGCAGTGAATGGTTGAGGTCCAGGGATTGCTTTGGAAGTCGCCACCAATTAAGGACCCGGTCATGAGTCATGGATTGTTAAGCCAAATCATACTACCACATGTCCTGTATGGGCGGGACCTAGCTAACTAGTTTGCAATGTTTCAATGTGGTTGTGCCATCCGGTTGTGTGGGTGTCGTGAAGACTTATTGTTAATACTCATATGGCGCAAGAGGGGGTTATCGTTTGGCGCGAAGCCTACGATAGCGAAACCTTAGCGGGCATAACTACTTTGGGATGGTGCATTGTAAAGGCCTTGTGATAATCACTTAGTCGCACACCTTCGGAAGTGTGTGGGCGGACAGTATAAGTTGATTATCTCGTGTGGGTAAAGCTGTACAACCTCTGCAGAGTGTCAATATATTCGAATAGCCGTGTCCACGATCATGGACATGCTGAGCAAAGCCTTTCGTGGATTAGACTTTGGTTTTGATTTCAAAATGATTTGACACAAATGATTTTGAATTTCTATTCAAATGGGAATTGAGCAGGAAGTCATGTGATAGAAGGGTATCCTTCACCATTCTTGTGTGAATGTTACCTGACTATAAAATTGAGAATTTATAAAATGAATTTTAGTTATTGTATAACTGCCTTGGAACTTAGTATTAGTATTTGAAAGAAACTTGGCTTTATGCAAATTAACCATATGAAGCATTCCTTTGAGATATCCATGTATGCATGTCATTCTGTTATTTGACGGGTGTAACTTGCGAGCACGGTAATTGTGCTCATACTTGCTTTATGCAAACAAATTTCAGAGGAGAAGGACTTCGCTACCGGTGTGGATCTTGACGACTAGGCCGCTACCCCACCGATTGTTCGTGGCGTATCACCGACTCCACTACTTCTTTGTCTTCCACTGTATTCTTTATTGTTGGCTTGTAAGCCCTTCTGTAATAAACTCTATTGATTATTAATAAAGTATTGCGATTTATGGATGTTACCATATCTGTTTAACTGTGTGAACTAGCTACTGATCATGGGACTAGTTCGAAAATGCACAGATGATTTGGGGTGTTAATCCCGGGTCCGACATCCAAACACTTGCTCGTGGGTGATTGATGATCAAAATGATCCTAGATGTATTCCCACATTTCATAGCAAGGTAGATTGGGGCAAGAAACCAACAGAGAATCAAAGGATCAAAGAAAAGCCTAAAATCAAGAAATAGAGAGCAAGAACAAATAGGAACTCAACTTTGAGAAATCTTGCATAGATTGATTTGTGATTGTTGCTAGTTTACAGCCACTCCCTCAAGGAGGACAAAGCTCACAACATGAGCACTCCAATCAATTCATCTCTCTAAAACCCTAAGCCTCTCCTTTCCTCTCTAAGCCCTAAGACAAACTAGGGTTTTGCAAATGAAGTCCTTGGGGGGCTGCTTGATAGCACCCCCTCCTATTTATAGAGAGACCTAGCTTCTAGAAGAGTTAACTCTAATAGGCTCCCGTTAAGGCCCAACACAAACGGGTCACACACGCACGCATTTTAAAGCGCCATCTTCATCTTCTCTTGACCTAAACCACTTCTCCATGCGTCGTCTCGCGCCGTGGTTTAGCCAAAACAGTCACCAAGGCAGTATTTGGTAAAATTACCAAAATACCCCTTCTCGGTCCTTCTCCAAAGACCGAGTCCAATCTTGGTGAAGCAATCGCCTGCTTCACCACGTGTAGGTAGATCAACGACTCTCATCATGTCGGCAAGGCTCTCCCGTCTGGCTCCCGCCGAAGCCATCATGGCACTTGCACCGACCCCTGCACCGCTTGATCCAACCAGTCGCATCGAACTGCCCGTTCGGTCACCTTTGTCTATTCTGCGCCATGCTTGAGTCCATTGACCTCACCTGGCATCCTTGATCGTTCTGGACCTCAGCTCTCCAAGCTTAGTCCCGATCATCCTCGCCGTTGACCGTTGTTGACCTCCAAGCATCCTGCACGCAAATAGATAAAGAAATCGAATCCGGGAACAAGTTCTTCACAACTTGACCCACGTTAGTGAAAACATACATCATGCAATCACATATGCACTGAAGCCCAGCCTTTAACCTAACCCAACAAGCATCACCAACGATTTGACAAAGAACAGCACAAAACCGGTCAGACCGCACCAGGCCGGTGTGACCGCTCTCAACACGCCGGTGTGACCGCCCCCGGGACTTCGCCAAAAATCCACTCGAGGCATGGCCGGTCTGACCGCCAAAGTGGCCAGTTAGACCGCTAGTGACCTAACAGAACTGACACTTTGCTGAAAACGCTTGATTTGACAAACCGCAAAAGTCATTGCCAATTGTATCATCATCCTAAGATCATGCACATATCCCCATGATATCCACAATCTCCCCCTTGATGAACACATTGGCAATTTCCCAAAAATGCAAAGTTTGAGGTTTGAAAAGTAAAAAACTCGACGTTTTCGTACAAAGGCACAACTTGGTCCAAATGCAAGAGAAAGCAATGGAAACGACCAAGTTGGCTCCAGAATAGCATAGGCAAGTGAGATAAGGCAAAAGAAAGCAAGAAGGCTTCAATTTACAGAAATTTGCAAATTCTCACTTAAGGTCCATATGAAAGAACAATTGTTCAATTTGACCTTTGATCATTGTGAGGATGGAAGACTTGCAAATCAAATTCAGAATTGGCAATAAGATCGCAAAAATGCATATGAGATGCTCCCCCTCACTATGATCATCAATTTTCATTTTCTTCCTATTTGACCAAAAAGCTCTAAAACACAAACATTTTTACCAATCTTTCTCCCCCTTTGACAATGGATTCATCAAGGTGCATGAAAGAAGATAGAGTATGAATGACATGGAACGGCTTCAATTAATTCATTTTTAGCACAGGGAGCCATGAAAATTATCCACGAGGACTGTATAAGTATTACACCAAGCCATATTATGTGAAGAAGCTACTTTCTATCAAGGCAAAACATGTAGAGCAAAGCTAAGGCCAAAATTAGTAATAATCTGAAATTAAATGAATTGGTAGCATGATAAGGTGCTCAAAATCATAGTTTAACTAAAGGTATCCAAAAATGAGTCAAGCCATGTCTATAAGCAAAATGGAGCCCAAAAACTAGAAAATGAGGCAATTTTGAGCGCTATGAGTTCAATTATGAATCAATTTGTTCAAGCATTTGGAATTTAGCACATTGAGTATTTAGCTAAAAAATTTTGGTTTTATCTTAGTAAAGCAAGTCCTGAACTAGGATCCATCCACAACTGTCTCCTAAGCTTCAACCAATTGACAAATTGTTTTCTTAGCATTGTGCTAGATCTCAAACCTTGCCGCGACCATCTCAAGCAAGAAGCTTAAGAGAGTGGTCTAGGTCATCCAAAACTCCCCCTGAGTTCATGCCTAGTGCAATGGCAAGCCGTCTCATAAGAAAGAATTGCTGAGATTAGTTTTTTTGCACAGAAAAACTTATTTTTCATTTGCTTGACTTAAGAACTATCATAGCTCAATTTAAAACTCAAAGTAAGTTCAAGACTCAATTTAGCCTATATGACATGGCGTGAATCATGAGAGGATCATTATGGCAAAACTAGTCACAAGATCCAACAAGTCATGTTTTGATTCAATTTTCTCACAGATAATAAAGCTAGCACGGCAAAAGCTAAGCTATACATGAAAAGCCATAAAAGAAATCTAGCAACCTAGCACAAGACATGGCAAGATATAAAGTATGAAATCAAGTCATATAAGGATAATAATCAAAGCTCCATGAAATTATATTACAATGCAAGTTGCTGATTTTAAAATGCATTATAGTACAATGAATGCAAAAGAGCAAACTCCCCCTCAAAACAGGCCAAGAGGACTAATAACCCCCAACTCTCCCCGCAAAGAAGCAAAATAAGAAGAATCAAGAGCCTTAGTGAAAATATCCACAACCTGCTGCTCAGACTCTACAAAGTGAAGCACAACATCACCCTTCTGTACATGGTCTCTAAGAAAATGATATCTAACGTCAATGTGCTTGGTCCGTGAGTGTTACACTGGGTTTTTGGCAATGTTAATGGCAGAAGTGTTGTCACAGAAAAGAGGAACACTACCCAGAGATAACCCATAGTCCCGCAGAGTAGACAAGATCTAGAGAACCTGAGAGCAACTACTGGCTGCAGCTACATACTCGGCCTCGACAGTGGACTATGCAACAGAGGACTGTTTCCTAGATGACCAAGAGATAAGAGATGTGCCTAGAAAATGACAAGTACCAGAAGTACTCTTCCTATCCACTCTACACCCCGTAAAATCAGCATCAGAAATAGCCCGAATGGAGAGAGCAGAAACAGAAGAATACTAGAGTCCAAAATCAAGAGTGTCCTGGAGGTACCTGAAGATGCGACGCACTGCTTGACGATGAGAGGCACGAGGGGAAGCCTGAAATCGAGCACATAGACACACAGCAAACTGTATGTCCGGCCTTGACACCGTGAGGTAGAGAAGAGAGCCAATCATGCTGCGATACTCCTTCTGGTCCACGGGCTCTCCATCCTCATTAGGGTCTAGCACGGTGGATGTGGCAATGGGAGTAGACATTGGCCTACTGCTTCCCATGTCGAAGCGCTGAAGAAGGTCATTTGTGCACTTGTTTTGATGGATGAAGGTACCTTCTTTCAGTTGCTTGACTTGAAGACCAAGGAAGAAGGTCAGTTTGCCCATCATGCTCATCTCGAATTTCGCTCATAGAATCAAAAACTGACACCAAAGCATGAGAAGAACCACGAATATGATATCATCCACATAAGTCTGAACCAATAAAAAGTCATTGCCATGCCTGAGAGTGAACAAGGTTTCATCAACTATTCCCATTTTGAAATCATTTTTAAGCAAGAAACTCTTAAGCCTATCATACCAAGCTCTAGGGGCTTGCTTCAATCCATACAAGGCTTTGGAGAGCATAAACACATGGTTAGGGAATTTGGGATTTTCAAAACCAGAAGGTTGCTTGACAAAGACTTCTTCTTCTATGAAACCATTCAGGAAAGCACTCTTGACATCCATTTGATAAAGCTTAAAGCCCTTAGATGACGCAAATGCTAGCAAAATACGAATGGCTTCTAATCTAGCTATAGGAGCAAAGGTCTCCTCAAATTCTAAGCCTTCTACCTGGGAATAACCTTGAGCTACAAGCCTAGCCTTATTGCAAACTACCAACCCATCCTCATTTTGCTTATTTTTGAAAATCCCTTTTGTTCCAATTACATTATGATTAGGTGGAGGTTCAACTAAGGTCCAGACTTTGTTTCTTTCAAAAATTTTAAGCTCTTCATGCATGGCATTGACCCAAGAGGAATCAGATAAAGCATAGGTGACATCTCGGGGTTCAAAAGACGCGACAAAAGCAGAATGTGCATGAGAATCTGGAGAGATAAACCTAGAGCGAGTGACTCGCTCATGAAGATCCCCAATCATCTCGCTTTCGATGGATGTGCCACCGAATGTGAAGAGGAGGTCCTAGTGCAGAAGTGGCCTCTACCTCATGAGCTGTGGAGGTAGGAGCAGAGCCACTCACATCGTCGATGAAGGTAGGAAGAGGCTGCTCATCAGAAGCTAGTGAAGTAGAAGTAGGCTCTCCAACCACCTCAGAAGTGACTGGAGGATGGATTGGGTCCTCATCCTCAGAGTCATCGCCGACGAAGATGCTTTCAGAAACCTGTGTACCTGCACCATCGGGTCTAGTACCAGGACTAGCCTCATCAAAAGTGACTTCGCAAGTCTCAACAATTTTGTTAGTATCCAAATTAAATACACGATAGCCACAAGAATGAGCAGGATATCCAAGAAAAATGCCATCAGAACATCTTGATTCAAATTTATCCAAGTTGCCATGTTTAAGAATGAAGCACTTGCAACCAAAAATCTTGAAATGAGAGACTTTAGGTCTATGACCAAATCTAAGCTCAAAAGAAGTCTTGCCTATGACAGATCTCAAGAACACCCTATTGGACACATAGCAAGCAGTAGAGATCGCCTCAGCCCAAAACCTCCTCGGTGTACTATGCTCATCTAGCATGGTCCTGGCCATCTCTACAAGGGTCCTGTTCTTCCTCTCTACAGCACCATTCTACTGGGGAACTCTAGGTGAAGAGAACTGGTGCTCAAGTCCCCTATCAGTGCAGAAAGTGGCAAAGGAAGAATTCTTGAATTCCGTCCCATTGTCACTCCTAATGGCTCTCAAAGCTCTAGGAAGATCAACAGCTAGTCTAAGGACCAATTCTCTAAAATAGCCAAAAGCCTCGTCCTTTGAAACTAGAAAATAAACCCATGAATACCTAGAGAAGTCATCCACAATCACAAGCACATACCATTTTCCACCTGCAGACTGGACTCTAGACGGGCCAACAGTATCTAAGTGCAAGAGCTGACCAGGTCCATCAGTCATCACTAAATAAAGTGATGGATGAGAAGCAGAAACCATCTTACCATGTCTACAAGGAGTGCACACAAGATCTCTAACAACCTTTAGCTTAGGCAAACCTCTAATCAAGTTCTTGCAACTGACTCTGGTCAAATGGTCAAAGCCTATGTGTCCAAGCCTACGGTGCCACAATACTAGATCATGAGAGTCAGAAGCCACAAGACATCTAGGACTGGAAACAGAAGAGACACTGAAATCAGCACAAAAGATCCTCTCAAACCTGGAGATCCTAAAGACATGCTCACCCGAGGAGTCTAGACCTCTACACTCACCACTCTTGAACCTCACTTCCAGACCCTCATCAAGAAGCTGAGAAACAGATAGCAGATTATACCTCAACTTACTTACCAAAGCGACGTCCTTAAGCATGAAGTTGTTGTTGACGCCAAGACCCCTTGGTCATCATGGTCCCAAAGAGAAGCATCCCCAAATGTGATCAATTCATTGCCGGATGCACGTGTGAGGGAGGAGAACAATCTAGAATCTCCAGTCATGTGTCGAGAACACCCGGAATCAATAAGCCACATGTCCTCCTTCCTCGCACGACGGACCTACAGAGCACGAACAGGAAACATCTGTGCCTCAGTACTGGGGCTAGTGATAAAAGAGTTGGGAATCCAGTACTGAGTCACACGATGTTTAGGAAAAGCAGTAGAAGCAGCAATAAAATGGTTAGAGGAATAATCATAAGAATGCACATGAGAACCACCTAGACCTCTCTGAATCGACCTACCAAAAGGTCGGTACCCTCCCTGTCTAGATGCTACCCGTGGTCTCTCCTCACGATATCCTAACCCAAAATGCTACCTAGAGCCACCAAAAGAGTCAAAAAAAAGTCATCTAGGAACCTAGGCCTATGTCTAGTAGGGAAGACAGGCTGCCTAGCTCTAGAGACTGTCACAGATGAGGGAACTCCTCTAATGGTCCTCAAAGCACTCATCATGTCCTTCCTCTCAATCTTGGCTCTACGGAAGTAGAACTCAATGATGTGGCCATCCTTCTTGCAGAAGGTGCAATGGTACTTGACTTTTTGAGAGATCTGACCTGATGAAGTAGAAGCACCTATCTTGCTTGAAGGGGTTTGGGCAAAACCTGTAGATCTAAAGACTACCTTAGATGGTTCAGGGGGTTCTACCTCGAACATGCCACTCTCAACAGCTCTCACAATCTTAGGTGGATGGTTCTTGGAATGCTCTATGGAATTAAAACCTAGGCCATTTTTCTTCACACTCACCTTAGATTGGTCGAGGATCATGTTGAGGTTCTTCTTCCCACTAGAAAATCTCTCAAGGGTCTTTTTGAGGTAATCATTTTCTTTGGCTAGGTCCTTACAAGTGACACACCTATTTGACTTGATTGTCCTAGCAAGCTTTTCTTTAACAAGAGCTACCTCAACCCTCAAAGCCTCACAAGACACACAAGAAACATTCTCAATCCTACTCACTTGCTCTTTAAATTCGACTCTAAACGCCTCTTGTATCTCATCTAAATTTTTCCCAACTTTAGTACAAAAAGCATAAGAAGCAGAATCAACAACTTTCTTGGATGCAGTTATAGACATGGATTGTTCAATTTTAGATTTCTCCGCTAGAGTCTTATTCAAAGCATCATTCTCAACTGTGAGTTTAAGACAGTTTTCACATGAAGCAGTCTTAGAATAAAGAATCATTTTAGATATTTCCTTCATTTTAATCTTGTTATCCTCACAATGAGAGCAAGTGTGACTAGGATCAAATTTCAGCAATTCCTTAGTAGCACTATCTAATTTCAATTCAAGCAAAGCACAATTTGAGCAAGGTGAAGGAACAGTATCTACAGCAGTCACATCTAGAGCAATAGCATCCATGCACACAGGACTAGACTTAAGAGATTCTAGTTCATCAAGAGCATCTTTAAGTTGATTCGCAACAGAGGAATGAGCAAATTTTAGATTGGACAATTCATTATGCAAGCTAGAGCAAGAATCACAAACGTCAACAGGATTAATGGATTTGAGCCTAACAACTTCTAGGTTCAAGTTATCAATCATGGTGTCATGTCTCTTAATTATTTTAGCTTGCTTCTTCAGTTTTTGTTCAGCAACGACCAAAGCACGTTTCATATCATTGAGTGAGGGACATACCTCATCGGGATCATTTGAAAGGGTCGCTGCGTTAAAGGAGTCGACGTCGTGCAAGTCCTTGGCCATGAAGCACATGCTAGTGAAATCCTGGGCCTTCTTCTTGCCGTGAGAATCATCGTCGTCGTCCTCCGTCCCCGAGTCCACATCGCTCATATCAACACTCTCAAGAGCGGCAAGGACCTGGCTGACGAAATTGCGATAGTTGGGCTTCTTGGCTTTTGCATCCCTAGCTTGAGGATGCCTCCAGGAATCCTTCTCTTCCTTGCCCTTCGGTTTGGGGCACCTGGCACGAATGTGGTTTGGCTCACCACACTCAAAGCAAGTGACAGGGCCACCTTTCCTTCTGCTCCTCACCTTATTGTAGACTCTCAAAAATTTTGTGGATAGGAGGGCTAAATCATCCTCATGTAGCTTCTCTAGCTGCTCATCGCTCAAAGAGTGCAAAGCGGACAATGAAAACCCAGATGAGCCAAAATCCAAAGAATCAGAAGAACTACCCTTAGATGGGTCAGCCACTAAAGCCATCGACTCTGTCTTAGGGAGACGCGAGATGAAGTCAATCTCATGCGTCTTCAACCTCGAGTAGAGCTTATCCATGGTAAGCTCACTCATGACAATGTTGTCATTGATGGAAGTGATTTTCATTCCCCAAACTCTCACATCAAGAGCACCCAAGAGTTGACGTGCATTCTCAGACTCAATAAACACAAGATCCACAGCATGCAAGTCATGAAGGATTTTGGAAAACCTTCCCCACAACTCATCCAAAGATTCAACAAGCCTTTGTTCGATCTTTGAGTATTCTTTCTTAAGCTGGTTCTGTCTCACTTCCTTGATCGCAGTAGATCCCATATGGTAATCACAGAGGGTCTTCCAGATCTCGTAAGCAGACGTCAAATGAGCGACACGCTCAAACTCAATCAACTAAGCCCTTGAATCAAGAAGTTTCGAGCCTTGCTATTTGCCTCCACATCTGGAGTGATCACATCGTCATTGGCTGGCACAACATAAGGATTTTTGACTTTAAGCCAAATTACGTGCCCTTGAGCCTCGATGTAGGCATGCATGCGAGCCTTCTAGTAAGCAAAATTGACTCCATCAAACATAGGTGGTTTTGTGGAATACTTGTCAAACGCCATGGCTCCTCAGACCGGTTAAGATCTATGAGAAGAGCTAACCGGGCTCTGATACCACTTGTAGGACCGGAAAGGCGCCTAGAGGGGGGAGGTGAATAGACACTTTCTCTATTTTTCATCTCGATCGAACTCAACAATACTTTCACTCCAATAGCTATAAAAGCTATGAAGATCTGTATGCAAGCACGTCGAATAACCTGAGTTGAATCCGATCAAACCACAAAGCAAAAGACCCAAAACACGGAGATCAAACCCTCGGGTCTGGTCTGACCGACGACTATCGTGCGGTCAACCGGCGGGCGGTTTGACCGGCGGCTCAAGCGTTGTCTGACCGGACCTGACCAGAAACAGTGCCGACAACCCAAGAACCAAAACGAAAATCGGTGTAACTTTTGATCTACACGGCCAAACTTGACCAAATTTGGAACACACCTTTCTAAGGATATTAGGAACCTATTCCAAGCAACGATTGAGTAGATCCATGTCAAAGATTCGACCTTTTTCCATTTGAACGAAGATTGGTTCAAAACCGGGCAAGAACGAAAACTTGATCCAAACACTTGCTCGTGGGTGATTGATGATCAAGATGATCCTAAATGTATTCCCACATGTCACAGTAAGGTAGATTGGGGCAAGAAACCAACAGAGAATCAAAGGATCAAAGAAAACCCCAAAATCAAGAAATAGAGAGCAAGAACAAATAGGAACTCAACTTTGAGAAATCTTGCATAGATTGATTTGTGATTGTTGTTGGTTTACAGTCACTCCCTCAAGGAGGACAAAGCTCACAACATGAGCACTTCAATCAATTTATCTCTCTAAAACCCTAAGCCTCTCCTTTCCTCTCTAAACCCTAAGACAAACTAGGGTTTTGCAATGAAGTCCTTGGGGGCTGCTTGACAGCACCCCCTCCTATTTATAGAGAGGCCTAGCTTCTAGAAGAGTTAACCCTAATGGGCTCCTATTAAGGCCCAACACAAACGGGTCACACACGCACGTATTTTAAAACACCATCACTACTACAAAATAGGCTATAGTAGACGCTTTATCACGCATTTGCCTTTGGAACCGCCTCGTGTTGGGTCTGTCCGACTGCTGGGTGGCATGGGAAGCCTATCACGACGGTATTTTTAGAACCGCTCAGGATAGTCATCTATCGCTGCACGGTTCTCTTACCAAACCGTCAGGATAGTACACATACGGTTCTATTCACAAACCGTCTATGATAATCGCTAATCACGCATTTGTGAACTCAAACCGTCATAGTACTATCACGCACGGTTCTATTAACAAACCGCTCGTGATTGGCGGATTATCACTGCATGCTATTATTAAGAACCGCTCAGGACTCTACCGCATCGCCGCCAGGTTCATCGCCGAGATCGCTGCCCATCCATCAAGGCCAGACCGCTGCCGCTCGCCATCGCTTACCGCTTTGGATCGAGCAACCTCGCCCGTGTCACTGCTCCAAGATTTAGATCTCGCTGCCTCCCTAGGTGCCACACTTCCCGCCTCTAGCTCTCCTCCAATCTGCGGCTCCTCCTCTAATTAAATAGATGAAGTAATACTTATTATCCTTTATCGATCTAGTAAACCGCTCTCGATATATATATTTCAACATATAATTAATATAGTAACTTCACCTCCAAACTTTTTTTTTCATTTTGGAATTTTATATATATGGCCAAACAAATGGCTACAACACATAAAAAGATTAAAAAACTAGAAACCTATAAATAAAGAAAGTTTTTCTAGTGGCGGAGGTAGGTCGCTATCTCCGCCTTCAATACTTCAGAGGCGCGACGCCGGGGCGGATGGTTCGTGATCGAACGAAGCCTCGAATGCGCCCACCACGACGCCATTGCTCGAAAGTGTCTCCAAGACCCTGATCTGTTGAACTAAGACTAATTGAGCCCATAGGCTCTCTTCTCTTGTTGAGGGGTCTCGGCACCGTCGACTCTTGGCCGCCTCACGCCTCATTATTAGCCCAAGTGACGGCAAGCCTCTTGGAGACTTGCAACGTCGTTTTGGAGGACCACGCCGACGACGCGTAAACTCACCGAAAGTGGGAGATCACCCGGAAGACACGGCGGAGGAGGATGTCTAGACGGCGGAAGGTGGCCGCCACCCACTCCGCAAATTCTCTGACAGAGGAGTGAAGACATTGTTGAAATAGTGTTCTTCCGCAAAGACGGTTCAACGTCACACGAGAGAGGTGCGGTACAAGGCGGCTGTGTAGGCCATCAATGCCGGCGATAAGGAAATGTAAGAGGCAACCATTTCTGCTTTTGTGGAGAAAGGGGATCAAGGAGGTTGTGTGAAATACATTGTAGAAGGACATCTATTTATAGAACAAGTTCTAAAGCCGAGGGACACTAAGAGATATTTGGGGAGTCAGAGCGACGTTGGAAAATGAAGAGACGGTTGCAGGATCGTGAGACGAAGAGACACGCAGGAAAATGAAGAGACTTGTTGTTCATTTTCGATATATCACGACGGTTTTCCAATAGAACCGCTCAGGATAAGGATATCACAGACGGTTTCTTATGAGAACCGCTCGGATATGGAATATATCACGCACGGTTCTATTAGGGAACCGCTCTATGATATCTTATCACGCATTTGCTTCTAAATCGAACCGCTCGTGATATACTTTTTATAAGGCGGAAACGCTATGGTTTTGCTCTCACTTGTCACTTCCTCTCCCGCGCCTTAGGCTCTCACGCTGCTCGCCTCCTCTAGGGTTTAGGCTTGCCTGCTCACCGCCGACCACGACCTCGGCGCCTTAGCCTCGACATTGGCGCCCACGACCTCGGCGCCTGACCTCGGTGCCGCCGCCCGACCTCGGCGCCCTGCTCACCTCCCCGTCAGAAGCCCCGACGCCGCCGGCCCGACCTCGACGCCGCCGTCCTCCTCCCGTGTCGGCCTCCGCCTCAGACCGGCCTTCTCCTCAAGGCCGTCCTCCTCCCGTGTCGGCCTCCTCCTCCAGAGACCGGCCTTCTCCCGGCTGCCCTCCTCCCTGTCGACCTCCTCCCCACCTCCCTCCTCCCCGCCGGCCTCCTCCCGTGACCGGCCTCCTCCCCTGACCGGCCTCCTCCTTGCACCGTGAGTTCTTGTGCGGCATCCTCTCTGTGAGTATTGGTCCTCCGTGGTAGTTCGATTGATCTTTGCATATATATATTTGCAAGCTAGTTGATACCTTGATCCGCATTAGTTCGATTTCAATCTAATAATCAAGATGTTGCAAATTGATTAGTGGGCTTTGTTGACAAGCTCTGGATGAACTCGCCTTATAACGAGATTGAATGTGATAGTTAGTTCATACTTGAGCTCTATTGTATTACTTGCTACCGCCAATATGATGTACCGTTAATTGGTTACTTTCGGTTGAGCTCATAGTTCTATTGCAAATTGATCATTTCTATTGACTAGTTTGTGATTCTTCTAGTAGTCTCAGATGAGCTTATTCAACTTTTCATTTGCCATCTTGATCTCTGTAGTCAACCTCTGCTTGATCGAAGTTTAATCTGTTGCTAATGCTTGAGATCATTTGACGCTTACAAAGTATTGTTTAGAGCTCATAGTTTGAATTTATATTATCATATTCATTTAATGAAGAGTATAGACAATAGGATTGAGATGGCAAAGACTTGTTCTTTAGCTACTCTCCTTCCGAGAGCACATAATATCATCAATCAATATGTTGGAATAGTGTCATGCAATCGTGAGTTCTTGTGCGGCATCCTCTCTGTGAGTATTGCTCCTCTGTGGCGCTTCGGTTGATCTTTGCATATATATATTGTTGTAAGAATAATTCATCCATCACACTAATGGGGCCCGCCTTGCGTAAGACTCGTGACATGCACTGAGAAATGCTATTGTACTCATGAAAGACTCTGTAATACCCCTTGCCTGCATTCCCTAGGCTAGCAATCCCAATCAAGGGTATTTCCGCCATTTGTACAAAGCTTGGGAGCCTATAAATACCCCATGTATCCCTCCTTTCAAGGGGATGGCTCTCTTGAGCAATGAAGAAGTATGTTCAAACTGGTGAGCCTCGAGGGCTCCCTCTCCGGAGGTAACCCCGCTGGCTCACCGACAGAGTAGGGCGGTCCTCTTGACTCCGAACTCAGATAAATCCTCGTGGTCATTTTTTACTCGTGGACGATGGCCCGTCAGACACCGACGCCCACCCCTCACTTGTGTTTCGTTTTTACACCTACAACATTGGCGCTGACCGTGGGGACGTAGCTAATCGATGAAAGGCTATGTCTCCTACCAAAAAATACTCTAAGTCCACGAAACCTCCTCCGGCTCTGAAGGGCAACGATCTCGTGGACGACCCATCCTCCCTTTGAAGGAGCCCCGGCCGAGCACCCTCGTGTGCCCTCGTGTATGCACCTTGGGATGGCAACGTCCTACATGCTCTGGGGCTCCCACACGCGTCCTCCTCCCTTGTGCGGGTTGATGCGAGGCCCAACCAAGGGCAAGCAGTTCAAGACACGCTCGTAGCCAGAAGGCTAAGGATTCTAACGTCAACCATCACCCCCGGGACACATGACGTCCATGCGGCACGAGCGATGAAGGCTCGCTACGAGGGCTACCCCTAACGTACATCAGTAGGGAACAATTCCACATATAAATCTCAGATGGGCTCTCAAGACACTTTCCTCCAAGGGATTTCACTCGTGGTGCATAGGGCGACGACCTCCGCGGTCTCCCCTAGCAAAGTCCATGGTGGCTTGGGCGCCCGCCGCCTCCACCATGGCGGTTCGTGGTCCCATCGCCCTAGGGCATGAGCGACCACCTCGTGGTGCGAGGGCGATGACCTCCGCGGTCTCCCCTAACAAAATTCCATGGTGGCTTGGGCGTCCGTCGCCTCCACCATGGCGGTTCGTGTCCTGCTAGCCCTAGGGCATGAGCGACCACCCTCGTGGTGCGTAGGGCGTACGACCTCCGCGGTCTCCCCTAACAAAAGTCCATGGTGGCTTGGGCGTTCGTCACCTCCACCATGGCGGCTCGTGTCCTACTAGACTTAGGGCATGAGCAACAAATTTGGTCCAGTACCAAGTTGATAGATGTGCTGAGGACTCGTCCCCCTTCGACTCCAGGCCATGCGCCGAACGACCTACCACCCCTGTGGGTCATTCGGTGCCCCACGACTTAGCTTTGTGGCCACCCATCCGATATGTCCATGACGCAGCCTCATAGCTCTAATCATCTACCGTCGACCGCTCGAATATTGATCAAGGACTATCATGCTCGCATAAGGCTATCACCTCGAGATCTTAATATCTAAAGTGATGGGACTCTACTTGTCCCACGGCAACGACTTCGATCAATGCTCATGTCAAACGAATGTTATCTTGCTACAAGAAATAAGTGTTGATCATTCTCTCTTTCCTGCAGAGACGCTCGTGTTATCTACCTGTCCCTGCAACGTTTCTAGATCGAACCGCGATGATTCTGAGGAGTTCTACTTCGACAACTCTCATCAAGCCGCGGAGCAAGAGGAGGACAACTTCGCCTACACAGGCTTCTCTCCAACGCGCCGCTGGCCTCGAAGGCTATGCCTCGGCTCGGCGGCCTCACGTCCAAGACTTTGCCTACTTAGGCTTCGCACCGCCGGCCTCGTAGGCTATGCCTCGGGTCGGCGGCTCAAGGCCCAAGACTTCGCCACATAGGCTTCGCTGACGCACCGCCGCCTCAGAGGCTATGCCTCGCTCGGCGGCCTCAAGGCCCAAGACTTCGCCACTTAGGCTCGCCTGACGACCGCCGGCCTCAGTAAGCTATGCCTCGGCTCGGCTGCAAGGCCCAAGACTTCGCCTACTTAGGCTTCGGCTCAACGCACCGCCGGCCTCAGAGGCTATGCCTCGGCGGGCGGCTCAAGGCCCAAGACTTCGCCTTACTTAGGCTTCGCCGACGCACTGCCGGGCCTCGAAGGCTATGCCTCGGCCGGTGGCTCAAGGCCCAAGACTTCGCTTACTTAGGCTTCGCTGACGCACCGGCCGGCCTCGGTTATGCCTCGGCTCGGCTGCCTCAAGATCGAAGACTTCGCCTACTTAGGCTTCGGCCGACGCACCGCCGGCCTCAAAGGCTATGCCTCGCTCGGCGACCTCGGCCCAAGACTTCATAGGCTTCGCCGACGCACCGCCGCCTCGGAAGGCTATGCCTCGGCTCGGCGGCTCAAGGCCCAAGACTTCGCTTACATAGGCTTCTGCCGACGCACCGCCGCCTCGGTTATGCCTCGGCTCGGGGCCTCTGTCAAGAATCTCGTTTACACAAGCTTTGCACCGATGCGCCGCCCGCCTAGAAGGTCAGGTGCCTGCTGGGCTTTATGCCCATGACTTTGCTCGACATTCTTCATTCGGATGCACCCCGCCCCGAGGGTTGTGTTTCGTGGGTGCCTCAAGATTCAAGGCTTCATCTTCGTGATGGAGCAACAAAACCACCCCACATGAAAGGCCAACGAGAAGGCCAATTTAGTACCGCCTCACGTGGAGCACTCACACGATATGGAGTACAAAATAAGCTTAAGTCTTTGGGCACCCATACCCACTAAGCCAAAATTGGCTAAGTCACGGGTGCTCTTTAAGATATTCTCACTCTCATGCTCTCGCTACACCGAAGTCGAATTTGGCAAAGTCTCGAGTGCTCAGATTCATTGCCGAATTTGGCCAAGTCTTTGGCCAAGCATATTCATCAACAAGATATAAGACTCAAGATTCTTTCTTGCTCCCCAAGGCCCTTGTGCACCCAAGGGGTAGGGGGCTAGTGTTGAGTAATCCTACTACCTGCTCAAGACGAGCCCCGACCCGGGCACCTACGCGATGACTTTGTGTAACCACCGAGGGCCGCTGCCGCTGCCAACATCGGCCATCACAAGATGCCCTCATGCCCGGCCTCGTGGTGCCCTCGTATGCCCTCATGCTCAAGCACTCACGCGATCCTCAAGTGCCCTTGGCGCCTTCGCTGTTCTTGCGCCCGAGGACTTCGCGAAACCCTCGTGTTTAAGGACTTTGGTAAACCTCGCGACGAGGCCTTCGCGAAACCCTCGCTACCGAGGCTCATGAAACCTCACAAGACGAGGACTTCAGAAACCCTCGCAATCGAGGCCTTCCCAAAACCCTCGCGATCGAGGCCTTCAGAAACCCCGCGCCCGAGGCCATCAAAATCTCGCGCCCGAGGATCTCAGAAACCTCGAGCCCGAGGCCTTTAAAACTCCTGCCCGAGGCCTTGCAAAACCTCACGATCGAGGCTCAGAAACCCTCGCTACCGAGGCCTCAGAAAACCTCGTGCCCGAGGCCTCGCAGAAACTCTCAGACGCATTCTCACGCCGAGGTCCTCGCAGGCCTCTCACGCCTGCGTTCTCACCATTTCAGCAGAAACAAACCGGTAGGACACTCTACATTGTAATCTCGCCTACCGCACACCATGCCCCATCTGCATCTCCCGCGAAGAGCCCGAACCAAAGACGTTGCTCACCGCAGCCTCCTCGCCCCTCCGAACTTCACCGCAAGGCTATGCATCGCCGCCTGCTTCCACCACCCGAAAGGCGGTGCACGCCGGGAGCACCATCACCAGCTGCCGCTTGTCAGCATTATCCCGAGAGCCTGCACTCTCGAATAGATCCACGCTCCGGCAAACCTGGGCCGGAGACCGCCGACATGAGCACGCTCTAAGAAACGAGATTCCTGGCTCAAGATTCCGTCAACACCTTGTCAGCCCCTCGACGCGGGCCGCACTTGCCTTACATTGAGACGAGGGAGTTGTTGACAAGGGTCATCGCCTGTGCCGAGCTTGGTGACTGTGTATGGACTCGAGGTCGACGCACAGACGCAGAGGGCGCCGATGACTTGGCGACGGCAGCAGCGGAAGCAGCTGTGGTGAGACCGCCGAGGTCAGGAGCGCCTGCTCGAGCCTCATGGGCTCGGCCTCCGCCTCCTATCTCGACCCGTCACCACATGACGGCAAGAGCCTCACCAGGCCGCCTTGAGCTCCCGCCATGGCCGCACGGGTCCGTGATGCAAAAGAGGTTGTGCTCGCCGGAGCTCGATGCCCTCGTGGCGAGCCGGCGGCAGCTACGCTGGGGCCGAGCCAGAGGCGGCACCAGGAGGTGGCGCCGTGGAGCCTCCATGCGACTAGGAGCAAGAACTAGTGGAGGAACTTGTTGAGGAAAGAGGAAGTAGGAAGATATGAGAAAGAAGCAAAGAACGGCATGAGCGGGACCTGCCGCTGAGCGCCGCCCGCCCGCATGAAGTCGCCGAGTTGGAGCCGCCACGCGCGGGCGCCACCGAGCCACATCGCACGGCCGCCGGAGCTGGTCAGACGCTGCAGCGAGCCTGGCCGCTTCCGCCAGTAGTGGCCGCTTGCCGCTGCCCTGCTTAAGGCTGCCGCTTGGAGCGGCGCCATCAAGGCCGCCAGAGGGTTTCCGCCGTCCGCGCCACTCGCACCCATCGGCCCGGCCGCCTCGCTGATCCTATGGAGCTGCTGCCGCCACTTGACCGGCGCCATCGGGTCCCTTGAGCCGCCGCCAAGACGCTCTCGGTGTTCTACCGCCACATCGCCTTCTAGCCGCCTAACGGCGCAGGCGCAATGGGCGCCGCCATTGAATACACAAAGGGTAGGGGAAACGCTAGCACTTGCTTTGAAGGAACTACTGCTGAAGCGCTTTGGGAGCATTCGCCATTAAAGCAAAAGCAAAAGAAGACACTGCCTTGGATTCCCATCACCGCACTTTAGTCAAGCTTTCACATGAGGGCACAGGAGACATATCACGTGGGAAAAGCAACTACACTAGACGTTGCATCAAGTGGACAGCAGGACCCACGTCCAAAAAGTAAAAGCTCCTCCATACAGCTCAAAAGGAGCACTTGCATTACTTTGAAAGAAAGAAGTCAGCCGCAGGTCGTCGTTAACCTCCCCACATGAAGCCCTGGCACCTCATGTGAAAAAGGGAGACCGCAGAGACCAAGTCTTGTCCAAGTTGCGTCAAAGGACAGCGGCACCCGCAAAGAAGCTTCTAGTTCGCATCCGCCCGATCAGCGCCTTGCACGAGTGCGCCCAAAGTTCTTGCCGTGGAGCGCCCCACAGACGGCCCTACGCCCTACAGCCTCGACATCCCGCAGGCTCAAGGCTCGCGACCTCGCCATGGTCTCGTACATCACTTCAAGATCAAGGCCTGCGTTCTCACGACATAATGGCCTCGGGCTCAAGGCTCAAGACCATCGCGCCTTGCATAAGATCATGCCCTGGGGGCCTCGCAGCACTCGCGGCCTCTGGCCTCACGATGTCCTCAAGACCTCAGTCCTCGCTACGCGGTGCCTTCAGGCCTCGAGGTTCCTCGCCCTCGTGGCACCCTGGGCTCGCGGAGAGGTTCTCTCAAGACTTACGGAGCATTCGCTGGCCAAGACGGCACTCTCGGTGTTCCACTGCCACATGAATTGTCGTGCCCATCACAGGCCACCGCGACGCCTCACAGATGCGCCTGGCCCTAAGCGCCCAATGACACCATGCGCCGCGACGCCCACAAGACCGAGGAGCCTCACCATTAATGCAACTATCGCTCGTAACCACCAGGCTTTTTGGAATATCAACTTCGCATAAAAGGCACATTCAAGATCGCCCTTTCGACGCTTTCCCTAAAACGCTAAGGGATGTGGGGGCTAGTGTTGTAAGAATAATTCATCCATCACACTAATGGGGCCCGCCTTGCGTAAGACTCAGACATGCACCCGAGAAATGCTATTGTACTCATGAAAGACCTGTAATACCCCTTGCTTGTACCCCCTAGGCTAGCAATCCCATCAAGGGTATTTTGCCATTTGTACAAAGCTTGGGAGCCTATAAATACCCCATGTATCCCTCCTTTCAAGGGATGGCTCTCTTGAGCAATGAAGAGGTATAATTAAACCTGGTGAGCCCTCGAGGGCTCCCTCCTGAGGTAACCCCGTTGGCTCACCGACAGAGTAGGCGGTCCTCTCGACCCCTAACCTCAGATAAATCTCGTGTCATTTTTACTCAGGACGATGGCCCGCCGTATACCGACGCCCACCCCTCACTTGTGTTTCTGCTTTTACACCTACAACAAATATATATATATATATATATATATATATATATATATATATATATATATATATATATATTTGCAAAGGCTAGTTGATACCTTGATCTCAGATAGTTTCGATTTAATCTAATACTAAAGATATTGCAAATTGATCGCTGGGCTTTTGTTGATATGCTCGTGATGAACTCTGCCTTATATTGAGATTGAATGTGATAGTTAGTTCATACTTGAGCTCTATTGTATTACTTGCTACCACAATATGATGTAATCGTTAATTGGTTACTTTGTTGAAATCTAGTTATTCGATTCTTCATGTTCTGCTCTATTGAGAGTATTCAGTTTTGCTGGTAATCTAATGACTAGTTTGTGATTCTTCTAGTAGTCTCAGATGAGCTCATTCAACTTTTCATTTGCCATCTTGATCTCTATAGTCAACCTCTGCTTGATCGAAGTTTAACTGTTGCTAATGCTTGAGATCATTTGACGCTTACAAAGTATTGTTTAGAGCTCATAGTTTGAATTTATATTATCATATTCATTTAATGAAGAGTATAGACAATAGGATTGAGATGGCAAAGACTTGTTCTTTAGCTACTTCCTTCCGAGAGCACATAATATCATCAATCTCTATGTTGGGATTAAACCTTTGCTTAGCATTTCCTTCGCCGATCATTTTACTTGATTCTAGTTCTATGTCTTCATTAAAGGCTAGTCTTCTCGACATGAAGCATTAAACCTTGCTTAGCATTTTCTTCGTCGATCTCGACACACTTGAGTGTACCTTTGCTTCGTGCCAATCCTCCACTCAAGACGAAGCAAATGGTACACTCCAAGGTGTCGAGCTCGATGAAGTAGGCTCAAGCAAAGATCACAAGAGAAGTCGGTGGATTAAGGAGTGTTAGAATAGAAGTCGTGGATTAAGGAGTGTTAGAATAGAAGCGGTGGATTAAGGAGTGTTAGGAATGTTAGTAGTCCGTATGAGCTCATTCAACTTTTCATTTGCCATCTTGATCTCTATAGTCAACCTCTGCATTTCTACCCGAGATTAATTGTTTCATATTTATGCTAAAATGTTAGTAGTCCAGTATGAGCTCATTCAACTTTTCATTTGCCATCTTGATCTCTATAGTCAACCTCTCAGATTTCTTCCCGAGAGCAAGTAAGCGAGATGGCAGAGGCACTGTTTTCGCCCGCCACCGACGCCAAGAGATGGAAGAGGCGCCGACGAGGCCGCCAACACCGAGACCGCAGATGGAAGAGGCGCCGACGAGGCCCGGCCACCATCGCATTTATAATGACACGAAGCGAGATGGCAGAGGACAATCGAAAATGCCTTTGGGCCGACCGTCATCACGGAGGTCAATGACTTTGGGGTCCCTTTGAGTCCCAAGAGATCAAGCAGATTCCTGACCGCTCAGGATACTTGAAGGAACGGGTCCCCATCACCACACCAAGGTGGAAGGACTCGACGAAGAAGCGAAAGGCGGTCAGGACAAAACTTTCAGAGAAGTTCACTATTCCGTATAGACGTGGCACGCAGGCGGCGACGGACGGCGATGCTCACGATGGATAAATCGTGGAGGACCTTCAAGAGCATTCTTGTCACGGCACGGAACACGGTTAGACGCCTTCAAGCAAAGATAGATTCTGACGCGAAGCATGGGACACCTTGTGGCTATGAAAACGACGGCCGAATTTATGAGCAAAGTGCGCGCACAAAGCTCTCCGTGACATCTAAACACTCACCCAAGACAGACTCGCACCGCTGGTACGCTGGTAAATACGAGGAATGGGCAATGGAGGAGCAGAACCTGCTTCGATGTCACGCACTGCTGCTCCCTAAGCTGGTTAAAAGCGAGGGCAAAAGTCTCGCCTTCGGCAAGATCTCTTTCACAAACCCGGCATCAGAAGTGTCCCAACGTCTGTAAATATATCGAACTACCTAGTTAATTAGTCCGTAACTTCATAGTGTCTATAATAACATGATGACCTCTTGCGCAGGATTTTGATCGCCCAAGCTTCCCAAGGCTCCTTCCATGCGCACAGGAGAAGGATATACTATCTACGGCCTTGGAAAACAAGGAGCACCCGGTTGCACGCGAGGCCTTGGGGTTAACGCATCTTGGAGTCATGGATTCATGACGATCATCGCACGATAGGAGTAGGAAGAGATCCAAGGTCGAGCACCACGACCGGTTGGTACAGATGATTACTAACAAATTTGAAGAAAAGATAATGTAATTGTAGAGTCAATCGAGATAGTACTCGAGCCACGGTCGCAAGCCGCCTCGCATCTGGGAGGCGCCCCTCGATGTCGGAGTAGCTGTCATTCACAAGATAATTCTTGAACATGACGACGTCCGAGTACCGACAGACGATATCCGATCACCGATAGATTTACATCAAGGTAACGTACATCTATGGAATGCACCAAAGATAGACCTATAGGACGCCTTTAGCTAATTATGATCGCTTTATAGGAGCCGACGCCGCAAGCTCCAAGTGAGGATGGATGGGTCCTTTGTATTGAGGTCAAGTAGGGATGGTGTATCTATACGAGGAAGGGCAAGGCAAAGACGGTGCTCACCGGCGCAGGTTACCCAAGGTCCGTGGATATGGTACATGTCAATTTCCGAGCCATCCCGCCAAGATTTGCCCGAACGAAGAGATCACAACACTAGGGATGCCGCCCACTTTTTATCCAAAGGGCCCAAGAACAACATCGCCTCGACCTAGCAAAGGCCGCGATCCGACACAACCATTCCTCTCCAACGGACCTCGATGACTCCACCTCATGTTTTACCGAAGGCCACCCTTCGATTCCCCGTGGAGAAGACGCCAAGGAACAAAGAAAAGCGCATAACGACGTTCCCGAGTCGTCTCACAAAAGACGCCGCCAATCACTAAGGCCAAATCAAATCAACGAACGTTAACGCCCTAAGTCCGGAAGTCCGCGATACCCGGAACTACATCATCGAAACCATTGTGCTCCGACGCAGATAATGCACGCCGATATGCTTGTCGCTTTGCATGCCTAGTACTTGGACAAGACCCAAAAGAAGGGTTATGATACTTGAATCACCGCTAGATACGAGGACAAGCATTTCTTCAACGGACGAGGTACTTCGCCGTGGGCTTCAACGACTTATATGAACTATTCAACCTCGCTGGCCTCGACGCCTCGCTTCTACGATGTTGACATCGTAAGCGCGCATAATCAAGTTCTACATTCATGTAATACCGATAAATATCACAACTCATTGCTTATGTATAGATACATGCTGAAAAATGTCCGAATGGAAAGAACCGTGGGTTTCTCGACCCACATGTGGTATCGCTAAAACCATCCAACAAGACTCGCCCTTCATCGAGAAATACATAACGAGGTCATTGCTTCGTCCGATTTAACATGAAGTACATAGTGGTGCCCTACAACCGTGGGGTAAGTGTCACTACTTGCTATACAAATTTCATTTGTACTTTATAATGCAAAGACTAACTTAGGTTTAATGACTATAGCGACATACATGAGTAGGTACCATCGATCCTTTTAGTTATTATACCCAAGAGGAACCATGTGATATACCTTGATTCCCTAAACCGCAACAAGCACGACTTCAAAGATTCTAAGAGGAATACTCGAGAGGTATGCTCATTTCCTCCTTACATAACTCTATTGTAGTCTTCATTCGCTTGAAATGGCCGAGGATAACTTTTTCGAATCATGTAGGTCGCTCATCAATTATGTTGCCAACAAAGGAATATACGATGGAAAGAGCGCCTAACTAACACACATGTGATGGATTTTCCTAAGACGTATACAACATGATAATCCTATATCATACTTCATAATAACGCCTCGAATCGACTATACCTATATATGTAATTCTATTTTTGCAAAGGTCGCCAAAAAAAGATGATGAGTTATGTGCAATCTACGCCCGCTATCATATGCACTAATCCTTAGAGCTAGGAAGAAGGATCCCGAGGTTTGTCAATCTCAAATAATTATTTCCTAATTATAAATTTAAATATATATAGCTTACCACTTTACTCTTGGTAGCGATGTGTCTTAGATTTACAATGTGATTCACTCATTGCGTAAGAGATCAAGGACATTCGAGGGAAGCTTTGCACCTTTATCAACACGTAAATCATTAACTATAATGGAGAGTTTCATTCCGCTGCCAACCGAGAGCATCACCCCGTCGACACCTCTCAACATAAACAATTGTAATCTAGTTGTAACTATAGCGACAATACTTGAACAAATGCGATCTTTTGTAATTTATTTTGAGTAATGATCACTTTGAGTTGTCAACAATTGATTATCTCTAATGAATGCTTTTGTGCATGCTTGAATCTGTGCTTGAATCTGTTTTTGTGCATGCTTGTTTTCAGAGGGCATGGCTAGCAATTCCCGAGGCTAGCCGTAAAAACAAAGAATATTGTGGTCGGGTATGAGCTATCATAGACGGTTTTTGTTAAAACCGCTCAGGAAGGAAGTATCACAGACGGTTATAAAACAAACCGCTCAGGATTCATGAATATCATGACGGTTCTCAACAAAAGCCGCTCGTGATATTGACAAATCACGATGGTTTTTGTTTAGAACCGCTCGTGATATTCACAAATCACGACGTTTTTTTTTAGAACCGCTCGTGATAGTCACAAATCACGACGGTTTTTAGTCCAAACCGCTGCGTGATATTATCTTCATGCACGGTTTTTAGTAAAACCGCTCAGGATATTATGTATCACGCACGGTTTTTACCGCTCGTGATAATGGCTCGTTATCACGCATCAACAAACATAGACGGTTCGGAAACCGCCTCGTGATGACGCTCAACTCGCTCGTGATGTGGCTTCCGTAGTAGTGCATCTTCATCTTTTCTGACCTAAACCACTTCTCGACGCGCCGCCTCGCGCCGTGGTTTAGCCAAAAGAGTCACCAAGGTAGTATTTGGTGAAATTACCAAAATATTCTTCTCGTCCTTCTTCAAGACCGAGTCCAATCTTGGTGAAGCAATCGCCTGCTTCACCACGTGTATGTAGATCAACGGCTCTCATCATGTTGGCAAGTCTCTCCCGTCCAGCTCCCGCCGAAGCCACAATGGCACTTGCACCGACCCCCGCGCCGCTTGATCCAACTAGTCGCACCGAATTGCCCGTTCGGTCACCTTTGTCCATTCTATGCGATGCTTGAGTCCATTGACCTCACCTGGCATCCTTGATCGTTCTAGACCTCAGCTCTCCAAGCTTCGTCCCGATCATCCTCGCCGTTGACCGTCGTTGACCTCCAAGCGTCCTGCACACAAATAGACAAAGAAATCGAATCCGGGAACAAGTTCTTCACAACTTGACCCACGTTAGTGAAAACATGCATCATGCAATCACATGTGCACTGAAGCCCAGCCTTTAACCTAACCCAACAAGCATCACCAACGATTTGACGAAGAACAGTACGGAACCTCTTTGCCTTTTCTCGGTCATTACCAGCCATAGTTGGCACAAAGCAGACCAAGTTGTTGAATCCTGCCTCATAGTCCACCACAGATAGTTTCCCTTGAACAAAGGTCATTAGGGAATGTTCCATCCTCTCGAGGAAGGAATCAGAATAAAACTTAGCTCTGAATTGCTCCAAGAAACCTCCCAAGTGATTGGTCCCTACACTCGGGTCCTAGTTGATAGAACCCCTTCCCACGAAATATCTGCTTGGCCCTTCAATTGGAAGGCCACGGAGCGTGCTTTCTGCGCCAAGGTCATCTCCAACGCCCCAAACTGTCTCTCCATATAACGTAGCCAATCAGCGGCCTGAACCGAGGTGCTTGCTCCGTCAAAGGAGTCAAGTTGAAGAGACATCCACTCTCGAAGGCTCATCCTGGCCTCAGGTGGAGCCGTGCAAAGACTCAAACCGCAACAGTGCAATCAGCACTGGAGGAGCCGTCAGCACTGGCCGACGGTTGTTGAACCTCTCTCTGAAGGTCCTAAAGTAAGGCAGCCAACGCGGCTTGAGCATCAGTAGCTAGGTGAGCAGCTGAGGCAACCTTCTCAACCGCCTCACCAGCGGCCTCCTCAGCCGAGGATGAAGACGCAGCCGGACCGCGTCTACGACCACGACCACGGTCCGCTTCATGACCACGGCCTCTACCTCTCGCCATTACTGAACGCCAAAGAATATAAAGCTAACCATTTAGCTCAAGAACAACAATAACAATAGCGCAGAATCAATTTAATAGTAGTTCAACATAATGAAACATACTATCAGAAATGCAGATGCAATAGATTACCCAAATCCCACCTACTGTGCACAGTGTGTCAATTTAAAAATTCAATCACCATGGACCTAAAGCCCGCTCTAATACCAACTGTAATACTCCAGCCTAACATAGAGCCTAGGATGCTACTAAACTACCTTACAGAACCATTTTATTTCAACTTTTTAACAAATACTCAACAAAACATTCAACCATGAATGACATAGTTCTAATATTCAAGGGCTAGCACAATCTACAATTAAACAAGATAAAGAATGTCATCTATCAATTGTAAATAATCCAAACATGAATCCTTCTCTTTATCAACCAAATCCAAGCCAAACGTCTATGCTGTTATGAATATTGTGTGTATATTCAAGAGGGCCCAATGGGCAATATATATAGGGAGTACAAAGAGGGTTGCCATATACAGATAAGGAAATACAAATAGAGTCCTATTCTAACACCTCCCCCCCCTCAAACTCATGGTGGATCACACACACTGAGTTTGGAGAGAAAATACAAATGTTGTGCCCTAGTCTATGTCTTTGTGAAGAAGTTAGCAACCTGTAACTTTGATGGCACAAACTGTAAAGCAAGTACTCCCTCCTGCATTTGTGAGCGAGTGTATGAAGCATCCACACCAATGTGCTTGGTGAGCTCATGTTTCACTGGTCTCGAGCACACCGATAGCACTGCATCTGTCAGACAAAAGAGTCATAGGCCACATCATTGCACTCCAAAATCTACAAGTAGCCACCTCAACCAAGTAACCTCTCGCACATCACATCACGCCATAGCTCTCAACTCAACCTCTCGCGCTTGAACGGAATCATACCGCTTTTAGTCTTCCAAGCAATCAGGAGGAGCTAAGAAAACACAAGAAGCGTAAAGAGAACGACGATCGAAGGATCACTAGCCTGTGTCGCGATCGGAGTACGCCTAAAGTCAGAGTGAGGTAGAGCTAGGGAAAAACAAACGACGAGAGATAGTCCCATGCAAGTAGCGAAGAACACGAAGAAGGTGACTGTAGTGAAGAAGGGTAGGACGAACCATGAACTGACTCAAGATATGAATAGTATAAGCAGTATCAGTATGAGTGCTCACAAGGTACACCAAACTCCCAACAAGATGGCGATATCGAGTAGGATCCTCAAGAAGATCACCATCAATGGCACGGTCAGAGGGATAGCTCCATGGGAGTCTCAATGATGAGTGTTGGTCGACCAGATCGATCAAGAAGATCCCTGGACATATACCGAGAGTTAGTAGTCCTCGTGCATGGAAGAAACCTCAATCCCAAGGAAGCACGTAAGAGAACCAAGATCACCATCAAAATCGCCATTGAGATGCTTCTTCACATACGTGATGAATGAGGAATCATCACCAGTGATGAGCATATCATCAACATACAGAAGAAGTAGTGTCCTACCCCGAGATGAGATATGGACAAAAAGAGTAGGATCATGGGAACCGATAAAGAAACCGACAAAGAATAATCATCGAGGTAAACGCACAAACCAGGCACGAGGAGCCTGTTTGAGGCCATAAAGAGCATGACGAAGACGACAGACATGCCCATCAGGAACAGAATACCCAAGTGGTGGCTGCATGTAGACCTCCTTATGCAAAACACCATTAAGAAAGGCATTCTTAACATCCAACTGAGAAATAGACCACCGGCGAACAGAAGCAACCGCAACAAGAGTGCGAACAGTGGTTATGTGGGCAACAGGGGCAAAAGTCTCATCGTAGTCATGACCGTACTCCTGTTGAAAGCCACGAGCCACAAGACGAGCCATGTAGCGCTCGATAGTACCATCAGACCAGGTCTTAATCTTGTACACCCACTTGCACGTGATCGGACGAGCATGCACATGTGTCGGTACAATATCCCAAGTCTCCATACGTCGAAGAGCATCAAGCTCCTCTGCCATAGCGAGTTGCCACTCAGAATGAGGAGCAACCTCACAATAAGAACTAGGCTCAGTGACAGAGAGAGCATGAGCTATCGGAGCAAATCCAAGACGATTAGGAGGTCGAAGGGATGTCCGATCACGAAGGACGTAACGAGGAGCATCATCAGAAGGATCAGATGTGGGTGTCGGCAAGACACCAGGAGAGGAGACTGGCGAAGGGCAAGGACACCTGGAGAAGTGAATACGAGAGAAACGAGACGGTGGTGTCAGAGAATAAGAGGAGGTGTCAGAAGAGGCAAAGATCAGGTATGGAGGTATAGAAGGAACCACTAGAGACAGACCAGGGGAAGACTGTGATAGTGGAGAAATTGGTGAAGAGTCAGAAAGAGATAACCATGAAATCGACTCAACGGTGGAAACAGGAGGGGCCGAATCTCGATAGAAGAAAGGTCGAGATCCATCAAAGACAACGTCTCGTGGCATCCTGATCCTTCGAAAGGTATGATCCCAAAGAACGATAACCTTATGCTCGTAACTATAATTAAGAAACACGCACTCAACTGACTGGGCCGATAGTTTAGTGCGTTCACGAGGCTATAGTAGAACAAAACAAGTACAACCAAAAACACGAAGGTGAGTGTACTGGGGGCTCGAGAGTATAGATGCTCTATAGGACTGACACCCTTAAGAGCAGTGGAAGATCGATATTGATGAGATATGCAACAGAGAAATAGTCTCACCCGTAATCGTGGAACATGAGAGGCAAGGAGAAGAGTGCAGCCTCAATCGATGATTTATGTTTGCGCCAAAGAACCCCATTCTGAGCATACTGGTAAAGAGTGCCCTGCTCATAAAGAAACTATCTAAAAGCGCCAGAACAGTACTCACCAGCTGAATCACAGCGAAAAGTACGGATGGAAGAATCAAACTGAGTACGAACCATCGTTGCAAAGCTACGATAGATCGCAAGAAACTGACCACGATTAGGAAAAATCCAAGTAAAACGGGAATAATCATCAATGAAGATCACATAAGATTTATGCCCGCCTTTAGAGATAATAGGCACAGGTCCCCATACATCTGAATGAACTAAATCAAAAGGATGAGAAGACAAGGACTCACTAGAATGATAAGGAAGTTGAAGCTGCTTGCCCAGCTTACAACCCTGACAAAACATGGATGTGTCAACAGGAACACGTCCAAGAACACCCTGACGAACTAATGAAGAAAGACGAGACCCACACAAGTGACCTAGATGATAATGCCATTGCGCAAAAACTCTAGAGGTGGTGGTAGTGGATGTAGAGGTGATAGGAGCAACTGAAGTGGACGGAAGGTGGAGGCGGTCAAGAATGTAGAGACCTTGACGATCCCTACAGCGCCGGCCAGTCCCAAGTATCGTCCCTGTCTGTCGGTCCTGGACAAAACAGGTGTGAGAGTCAAAACCAACCTTACAGCCAAGATCAGTGAGCTGACCCACGGAGAGAAGCTGCATGGTAAGCTGAGGAACATGAGAAACAGCTGGTACAGAAAAGTCAGTGGACAAAAGAGTGCCCTGATTGCTAACAGACAAAGGAGTACCGTCGGTTGTCTGAACTGAGATAGCAAAAATAGGAGGTTCTACTCAAGTGAGAGATGTGGAGTCTGGTGTCATGTGGAAAGAGGCACCAGAATCCAGAACCCAAGAAGTACCTGGAGGAGATGTCTCGAGCTAGATCGCGTAACTCGCTGAGCCGTGAGAGAGCCGGCCAAGTAGAGCCCGATGTAATCGCACAACAGAGTCACCTCGACAAGGTCCTCGGCGTTAGTCTGTCCTCCAGTGGAGGAAGGGCCTCCCTACCCCCCTTGGATCGTCCAACTTCACGCGTCTTATTCCGCTGCAGACCGACAACGCCGTAGTCGTGTCTTATGTTCTACAATAATTACACCGAATCCCAGTTGGTGCAAAAACAGGAGAAGAAACAGACACCTGAGGAGGGACTGTAGTCGAAGTAGAAATCGTCGATGTAGTCGAAGAAGAAGGGGTAGCAGGCACAGCCGGAACAAACTGTGTTGCTAACCCGCGGCGAAGCTCCTCAGCACCAAGCGTTGAAAGAGCCTCAGTGACTATCGGTCGTGGTAAGCGGCTCAGCAGTTGAGCCCTGACAGGCTCAAACTCTGGGCGAAGACGACAGAGGAAGTCATAAAGGCGAAGGTGATCACGATCCGCCTTCTACACTTTATGACACTCTTTGCAGAGCAGAGAAGCCAGCTCGTCCAGCTGGCGCCAGAGACTGGCCAGAGCTCGGAAGAAGTCGTCGACGGAGGAGTCCTCCTGGTGAAGCATCTCACCACGCCGGTTAAAAGAATCGAGCATCGCCGTCACGGTATCGCCGCAAGTACTCCTAGATCCGACGAGTGGCACGAGACCAATAATGTCTGGCTGGATGGAGTCGTCGACACTAACCACCAGGATAGCATGAACACGGGCCTTGTCAGCACACCAGCGCTTATAAGCGCCTATAGCATACTGAAAGGCCTCATCATCAGCAGCAGCAGCAATAGCGGCCTCTGTCTCCTTCTTGGCATCCTCAACTTCTGCAGGAGGTGCAGAAGTAGGCTGTCTGGGAGAAGGCTGAACCGGCGACGGCGGACAAGGTCGAGCACCGGTAATATGTCCCCAGAGGCGGAGACCATTGAGCGTGATCTCCATAAGTGAAGACCACAACCTGTAGTTCGTTCCATTAAGCTTTATTCCCGAGAACAAGATCGTAGCTGATGGAATAGAAGTCATTGGTAGGCAACGCTGGACAGCGCGACAACCAATACAACGGTTCTAACAGCGGCGCCGACAGCAGTAGCGGTTAGATCGATGTTTTTTTGGGCCGGCCGCTTATTTAAACAAAAGCCGCTTAGCCAAACTGTTTCCATCAAGCACGCTCAAGGGCACGCGGCGAGGGAACTCCCTTGCCGGTGGCGGCGACGGCAGACGGGCGAGCTCGGGCGGCGATTTCGCGACGCGGAGCGGGTTTCGGTGGTGGCGCAGACCAGACCGGGCGGCGGCTCGCGACGCGGGCGGGAGGAGTTTGTTAATGAGCGCTGTTTCATTCGCCGGGCGACGCGGGTCGCTAAGTAGCGACGCTGCCGGAGCAATAAAGATCGAAGCGCGACAGCCGGCAATGGGCGGCATCGGCCAGAGCGGAGGTTTCAGAACAAGGCGGCGGCTTCAGGAGCAGAGGCTCGGGCTGCCTCGTGGTAGAGCAAAGAACGGCGGTAATAAGACAAGAGAGCGGGCAAGAACTCAAGGAGGGCAAAGAATGGCTTCTAGTGGGTGGCGGCGGCAACGAGGCGGGTGCAAAAAAACTAGGGTTAGTACCCTTGCTCTGATACCATGTCATGAATATTGTGTGTATATTCAAGAGGGCCTAATGGGCAATATATATAGGGAGTACAAAAGGGGTTGCCATATACAGATAAGAAAATACAAATAGAGTCATATTCTAACATGTGCTACACAATGGGAGCAAATATTTAACGATTAAATCCAAAGCATAAAGAATCATCAGAATTACAAGGATGAAAGTCTAATCCAATCAATTAATTCTATCAATAGAATTAAATGAACCCAATAACTGAGGTTTAAGAGCATAAATAGAACATCCAGGAACACAATTAAATCATCCACTACGAAGGGTAGACATAGACTGAAACTAAAGGGAAATAGCATGAGCTTGAGATTGTAGGTAAATTAGCTAATTTTATTTGCCATGAGTGAAGGAGTGTGTAGTGCATCCAACTATCCCTTCCCATGCATGTCGCTGCATCATGAGGTACCTAGAAGAACAACAACAACAAGCGTGAGTCCACGACTCAGCAAAGTACAACAGTGATAAATAACAAAATCTCAAGACTAGCAAATGAAGATATCACATCTCCTTATGAACAACAGCAATGAACCATAAATAGAACTCTTAAACTTGCATGCAATGCATATGTCAAGAAATGCTCTTTCTTCCTTCTTTGTAATTACCGGTAATGCGGAGTAGTGCATCTGTCGATGCATATTCAAGCCTGTGCCCTCAGGCACAGGGACCTCAAGCCCACACTCCACGAGTGTGGGGACCCAAGCGCGTCCAATACATGACAGGGATCTCATGCCCGTCCAATGCATAACGGGGACCTCAAAAGAAACAATCCTTGGCTACCACGTAGTCCAAGGTTCAGGAATGAATGCCATGATGCAAATTGAAACTCACATTCTCAATCCATAATGAAAGTATAATGTTTAGCGCCACTATCAAAACATAAAACTTCATACGTAAACCATGGCAATTAACATTAATGCAATATCACAATTCACTCTACACTGTTTGCACTTGCCTCCACCGTGAGATGGACGACGATGATGGGAAGACTCTAGCCCTAGTTCTCACCACCACCTAGCAATCGTAAAGTACACTAAGAGTACCATTCAAAAGTGCACAGCATAGCAATGGAATAAAATGAAATCAATCGCTCCTAATCGCAACCCGAAACTTAACCGATACACTCCCAAATCCCAATCTGTCCAAACAGACAGCCATCAAAGGAAAAATCCATAACTTTTGAGTAAAAACTCCAAAAGTCATGAATCCAAATTTTCTGGAATCTACACAAGCATAGCTACAACTTCTCAAGTGACCGAAAGATCAAATTATCCCATCTAAGCCTTTATTTTTAACCCCGAAGACCGTTCTGTCATCTTCGGTATTACTGACTTGGGAATTTCGCAACTTTTATTTGGTATATCCAAACCCACTGCTCTAAGACTATCTGGAAACTACAGAAAACTAGTTTCCTCAATAAATTTATTACAATTTTTCCCAAAGTGCAATAAAGGTTGCCAACAGCCTAGTCTTTCTCTACTGTCCACAACAGAAGAACAGACTACAGCATTAACTTCAAAAAATTCATATCTTTCGTTCTACATGTCCAAAAATTATGAACTTTATCTCTTTGGAAACATCATAAAGTTGTCTACATAACTCATGGAGATCAACTCCCCAAATATGTCCATCTCCAAACCTTAATTCACAGATCTACGTTCGCTGCCCGAATCTAGAGACTGAATAAGTACCCAGACTTGCAAAATTCATAACTAATTCATCAACCAACCAAAGTTTACAAATTAATACTTTATGGAAAGCCCACGCGAATCCCCACATAAGTCTAGGAGACACTAAACGCTGGATCCACTTGGAACTAACTCAATTTCGCGCGTCAACAGAACAGCAAGGATTTCGATCTACAACAGCATGTACAGAATAACTATTGACGACGAACCGCATAAGAAAGATCTACTCAATCTAATGGGGAATGTGAAATTACCCACGAAATTCTGCCGGACTTCGCTGAATCCACTCGTGAAGATCACCCCCACCTTCTTCTTCTTCCTCTCCCTTCTCCTCTCTTCTTCCCCCTCCTTCCTCTTCCTTATGGCCGACCAATCTGCAGGAGAAACACCGGAGATGGCAGCGAGGAGAGCTCAGTCCTGGGTGAAGGAGATGGAGGCGCCAGGGAGAAGGAGCAGGGGGTGGTGGCCAAAGGGGTTGAGGGGAGTGGCGGCCAATGGAGTGGAGGGGGGGGGTCTAGGGTGAGGGAAAAGGGGCGCCCCCTCCCCCTTAATCCACTAATGGGCTGGCCCACAAAGGGCTAGGTTACCTTGGGCCAAAAGCCCATGATCGAAAACTCCCAAAAATTCTAATTTTTTTGTGTAATTTCCTCTCCAATTTATGTTGTTCTCTCTAATCTTTATTGCATGTAGTAACGAATACTCGGGATATTACAGGGCTTCATTATGAACATCCAGCCGAGTCATGACTCCTTGTTTGACACCATCGTTCCAATGCAAGCCAAAGAAAATAGAGGATTTCTCTAAATTAATTTTCTACACTTTTTGCATCACTCTGAGCAAAGAAAATATTGTCGTCAGCTGACCATTCTGAATACTGTGTAGCTCACCATGGCCCTCCTTGTGTTGCAAGAGATATGACAAACCTTCAATACACAGCAGAAACAAATAGGGACTTGTCGGTGTTTTAGAACCGATCTTACGTAAAGATTGTTTGATTCGGGGGGTCTCCTAGAATAGAATCACGCAGAGAGATTGACACGGGTATTTTTATACAGGTTCAGGCCTTCTCCGGAGAGAATAACAACCCTACTCCTGTGTGTGTATGGTATTGAGTGTATTCTGAACAATCAGGAGAAAAACTAAGACTATTACAGATGATAGCACTTGTTTTCCTGATAGCCCTCGATAGCTTGTGTGTACGCCTCGATTGCCTTCTCCCTTTTCTCTCTCGACCGCTGCCTTTTATATATTCGTGAAGGAATAGCCGCTTCCCCTCATCAAGAGACGCCTCATTAAATCCAAAGAACGGCGACGCTTGCGAGAATCATCGGCCGTAACTCCTTCACGCCACCGCGCTACTTGTCGAGATAATGGGGTATGCGGTTATTATTTTGCATAATAACAACAGATATTGATCGTTTGGATTCCTTAATCAATTGGACCCACTTGCCTCGTAGGTTTTATTGATCATAAGGTGGTCATAGTCGACACGGTCAGAGAAGAACTTACGACCATAAGATAGTCGAGCAAGACTTACAACTAGGGGTAGTCGAGAATAACTTACGATTGGGTAGTGATCGAGAAGAACATACGACTATAAGGTAGTCGTAGCAAGACTTACGACTATGGGGGTGGTCGTAGAAGAACTTACGACCACCTAGTAGGCTTCTCCCTTGTAAACTTAAGGGGTATACCCGGGGACCATATGACAACATATTTACTTATAATAAGAATTATAGATAAAAGATAAAATGAGGATTATTAGATCCTCGTCATCTAGCCCCCCAGCTTCAAGTGAAAGTAACTTACTTGGTGAAGGAGTCATAGATGGTCTTACGGCCACCAGAGGGTCGTAGAAATGTGGTCGAAGGTAAAGCTCTTCAACATTTATGCACTACTTTGACCAAAAATATGCTTGGTCAAGAAGGTTGCTTACGACTATCAAATAGCCGTAGAAAACTCCTACGATCATGAGGTAGTCGTAGTATGATGATCGGAAGAAAAACCTTTCCGATTAATATTTCGTTTGGTCAAAAAGATCTGACCAAGGAAGTAATTTCGCTTGAGGTGTAAAAACGAACCCGATTTTTTTTTGAACAGACAAGTTAGAGAATCGCAAACGACTTCGCAAGTCCGTCTGCTGAGCGGTTCAAGCGGTGGCAACCTTTGGAATGCCACGCCTTCATTTCAAAGCACACGGTTATAAATACTTACCAGGTAAAACTTGATTTATACTTTTCCCCAAATCGCCCCTTGCTGCTCATCGAAGTTCTTGTCTTCTCCGCCACCAACTCAATCGTGCCTTCTTCGCCGCCATTCCAATCGAAAATCTCCCCTTTCTGAGAGAAATGGCCAGGAAAGTTTATAAGTGGGCTGAGTAGGAGATGGATGCGGTGAAGATTCAAGCCCTAGTCGATGCCAGGAAGATTCCAGAGAAAATTCTCGTGAAGTGGTTTACTGGCCCCGACAAAGATTGGCCGTCGGGAGACTGGCAACCCCGCCTTCCAGCATATTGTGAGTGTGGCCTTCGATTGTCGCTCACCCCTTTCTCACACTTGTACTGAAAGCATTTTGGGGTGGAATTGGTGAACCTCGGTTCTAATTCCATCACAATGCTAAGTGTATTTGTGTATCTGTGTGAGGTATACTGGAATTCCAATGGCCTTGAGCTCTTTCAATATTTCTATGGAATGGCTCGACAAACCGGAATAGCCGAAGTTGTGGTCTCAAGCTCCATGACGGAAGTCGAAGGAGTATATTCAGATGTTTACTAAATCTTCATGGCTGGGATGGAGGAAGAGGTAGTTTTACTGGAAAATCACCCAAGAAGACAGCCTTACTTTCGAGGGGAAGGCTGCCGAAAAGAATTCTTTATGGGATTCGACTCCCAAGGATATCAGCCGGATTGCCCCCTATATTCAAGCCATAAAGGACTTGAGAGAGGAGGGGTTGACCGGATGGCATGTGGTGAAGGATTTCATCACACGTCGAATTAGCCCTTTGAAGAAACGAGTACCTCCTATGTGGAGGTACACGGGGCCAAAAGACCCGACCAAGGACTACGAGGGTAAGTGGATTTCCGACTTAGCTCTCGGTTTGGTCTTCTTCAAAATTGTCTAATGAATATCTTTATCTATTTTACACAGATCTTTCACAGGCAGAGATTGACATTCGAGTCAAACTCGTTTGTGAGAAGTCTCCGCCACTCAGAGTGGCAGTTCCTCAAATCCTTGCGGTTTTATCTGCGGAAGAAAAAATGGAGCACCTAAAGGTAATCAAAAGTTGATTCTATCCTTAGGACTTCATAGTCGTAGAAAGAACTTACGACTAGGTAATTGTCGTAGAAAATCTTACGACATGAAATATCGAGAAAAGCTACGATCGATACCGGTCGAGAAAATCTTACGACCGGTCAGTGATTCTTCTTTTTCTATTTTTCTTTACAGAAAGTAGGTATGGAAAACCGTCAGGACGACGAAGTCGAACTGATAACCATCGGTGCAGGGATGATAATGGACAAGGGCTCAGCTCCTCCGACTAAAAAGCGTCGACTTACGAAAATCGCCGACAAGGGAGGAGCAAGCTCGAGTTCCTTTATTTCGACCAGATCCTCGGCAAAGTTTGCGACAGACACGGTTGCAACAAAAGCCGAGGTTGAAGCAGCTGAAGCTGAGGAGGCTGAAGAACCTCTTAGGCGCAAAGTCCACAAGGCCAAGGACACGGCTGCAACAGAAGCCGAGGTTGCAGCAGCTGAAGCTGAGAAGGCCGAAGAGCCTCTTAGGCGCAAAGCCCATAAGGCCAAGGTACCTTTTTATTATGACAAGAAAACTTTCACAGTTTCTGCCACTCCTAGTTTTGTCAAGCAACTAGAAAAGGAGAACTGGAAGGACTTTATGTCTTTTGTGAAGGATAATGCTGATCCAGCAGAGCCTACAATTGAGGGTAGCGCTGCTCTTGGAGTGGTCGAGACTGATCTTGGCCATCTGGAAAGTCGAGACCGAGAGATGGTTCTTGTTCAAGATCCACGACTGAGACGTGGTCGTGGTGAGCCCATTCTTCAACTTGAACTCCCACAGACGTGGTCGAGAAAAGAAGTCAAGAAATCTTCCGTCGGAAGATGACTCCTAAGTTCCCTGGTCGAGTCCAGATGCGAGGTATGTGAAACAAACTAAAGTGTAAGAACAACATTTACCTTTTTCTTTTCACAACCCCGACTTGCTTTCCTTTTGTTGATTTTAGCCCGACTCCTTCAAATTTCGAGGACACTTCTACGAGAAGCCCATTGCCGCCTCCAAGTGGTTGGAGAGATGACAGAGGAAGTGGTCGAAAGATCATCCATAGCCCGGGTAGTGGAGGAAGTCGTGGCTCCTGAAGTGGTTACCACAACCACTGAGGTAGTAGCTACAACCATCGAGAGTAGCACGACCACCGAGGTGGTCGTGGAGACAAGCAGAGGCAAAGAGAAGCCTCTGGCCAAGGTGGTGATGTACCTGACCACCGTGTTGGAAAGGAAGTCGTTGAAGACGTTCCTCCCGGTACCCAAAAAGAAACTGCAGTTACAGAATCAGAAGACGAGGAATATTTCAACTTCTGTGCTGATTTCTTTGGGCCTACTTCCATCGTAGGGTCTTCAGCTTTTAGATCTCGCGATCGAGTCCCTCATCCCAAAGATATTCCCAATAGAGGGAAAACTTTTGACAATGAGCGTCTTGAGAAGGTTTGGTGGGATCAAGTCGCGAAGATAGACGAGCTGAAGAGTCCATCGTTAGTTTACTCAATGTTTGCTCGGTCGACCATGAATGTAAGTATTTAAAGATACTTATATATGTGGCCTTCCCTTGCTTCTCACTGTCTTTCTTTTTATAGAAAGCTCTGGAACAAATTGCCATTGTTGGTGAATATCACCGACAACTCATAGAGCTACGACAGGAAAAAGCGGAACTCTGCGAACAGGCAGAGAGGTGGTAAGTCACTGTTATTCGTAGTCGTTTTAGAGTTTGACTACTTATACAGAGGTTTATGAGGCTTGTCGTGGAAAAACTCACGACTAGGTGCTAGTCGTAGAAAGACTTACGACTAGTTAAATAGTGTTCATGTCTACTTTTAACCTTTACAGGTTAAATAGCGATTTAAAAGACCCTGGCCGACTCGCTCGATTATGAAAAAGAGGAGTCCAGAAAACTAGGGGAAAAGGTTGGAGACCTCTTGAAGAAGCTTTAAGAGGCTAACTCTGCAACTATAAAAATGCAGGAAGAGCTAGACAGTAAGTGCTGAACTTAAGACTGCCTATGTTGTTGATCTTTACCTAACTCTTACTTCTTTTCAGAAAAAGAATGTGACATGAGAAAGCTTCAAAATGAAGTCAAAGATAAAACTTTGGTTATTCACGAGATTTCTCGTATAGCCAAAGATAAAGATCAAGAAAATGAGAGGATGAGATCTCGCCGAGCAGGTAAGCAATTCTTTACCTGTAGTCCTTTACGAGTTCTTTCCGTTTTCTAACTCCCATTTCTTTTTTAGAAATTGAGCTCGAATTGGGAAGGCTCGAAACTAGGGATCAGGAAAAATCCATGATCCTTGAAGAGACTGTCCGTATTGCTAGGGAAAATGCAAAGGACATCAAACTATGGGAGAAGCGGCATGCTGAGACCATTGCTTCCCATAATGAAGAAACCAAGAAGTTAGATTCTCGACTAGTAGGTAAGGAATGCTTTTACCTGTGATTATTTTTGTTTTCTCCTCTAGGAGTTTATTTTTGCTTGACTAATCTTATTCTTTCCAGAACAAGTGGTCGAAAATAAACAACTCCGCGAGGCTTCGACTCGTAACCAACAGGAGATGAAGTCGATGAAGATTAATCTTTAAGACAACATCATGCTCCTGAACAATATACTTGGTGAGCTATGTAGTGAGGGAAAACTCCTCAAGATGATACAATAGCTGCTCACATAAGTACTATTGGGGAACAAGTCGACTTTGCAAGAACCTGGTGACCACTCAAGGCCAACCAAGCCGAGTCAATCAAGGAGGCGTCGAAGGTGCGAGAAGCTATGCATTGGCAAAACTTAAAGCTCGTGACCCCAACCTTAATGTACTGACCAATTGAAGTCGACTTCGATCGCCCCGAGGCGAAGCAAGTCGCCTTATAGAAGAAATACAAGCCGCTAAGGTGAAGGTGTCGGAGGAGATGCGACCGCTCTCCTCTTCGAGTAGTTTGTAAAAAACTTGTGAAAAACAAGCTTTTGTTGATGTATTATGTAATCCATCTTGTTTCCTGCAAACCATCTTTGTCGAGTAGTTAGTAACCCAAAAGATAATTAATGAAAGAAAGACTAAGAATTGAAGTCGTTAATAACTTTATCTCGGCCTCGATTATTTGCTTAGTTTGTTTAGACAAACTAAGTAAATAGTGTTAAAAAGGGTTTCTGAAAACAGAGATGTTTGGTTAACTTGTAGTTTTTGGTCACGATTGTCATGCACTGGTCGAAAAAGTGGGAACGAATCGACACTAGGAAGTTCCTTCTAGTGGGCGGGTGACCACGCAGAGAGGAAAGTCTTCGACTAGGTGATGTTACCATCTCCGACTAGATTAATCAAATCGAGAACAGCAACTTGAGTTAAGCAAACGTCTAGAGGACTTCAAAAAATTCGTTCACCCTTCCTTGGTGGACTCGATAAGTCTGTCCTGGTAGCAAAAGTAGGAAACTGAACAATGATAGGAAGTTCTTTCTAGTGGGCAGGACCACGTGCAGAGAGGAGAGACTTCGACTAGATGTGTTTCTTCCTCCGACTTAGTTGAGACGGATCGAATACACCAAAGGCAGTTGAATAAATCTAAGAAAGTGCACTCTACTTAGAATACTTTTCAAAAGAACTAAAGAAATAATCTAAGGGGAAAAAAGCTGGCTTTAAAAATATTTCGACCAAAAAGAACCCGAGCTCTTTGTATTGACGGCAAAAGTGAGTAACGAGTCGATACTATGAAGTTCCTTCTAGTGGGTAGGACCACGTCCAGAGAGGAGAGACTTCAACTAGGTGATGTTACCTTCCTTTCGACCAGTGTAAAGAAAACTAGGTGTTTGGAATGTAGTCGAAAGATTATGAAAGCACTACTCAAAAGTAAGACAATAGAGGTAGAAAGAACCTAAGTCTTTATTGTCTGAATGGTTGGTTACACATAAAACTTGCGTAACTGGTCGATGTTCCAAGAATTTGCGAGAACCTGGCCATCTTCCATTGCCAATCGTATTGACCCTAGCCGAGTAACTTCGACCACTGTGTAAGGACCTTCCCACTTGGGAGAAAGTTTATTCCGATTAGACTTGGATTGGCAGAGCCTCAATACCAAGTCACCTACAGCAAGGCTGCGAGGTTAGACCTTACGATCGTAGTATCTACGCAGGGCTTGTTGGTAGACTGCTGAACGGATTAACGCCTGGTTTCTCCTTTCTTCGAGTAGATTAATGTCATCCGCTCGAAGTTGTTCCTGGTTGGAGTCTTTGAAAGTTTCGACTCGTGTTGACCGGAGGAAGCATGGCTTCAGCACCGAAAACCAGAAAAAATGGTGTTTCACCTGTAGCCCGACTAGTGGTCGCATTTAACCGCCCATAATATAGAGGGTAATTTTGTACCCAAGCCCCGAGCGCTTGATGAGTGGTCAAGACTCGGTCTTAATTCCTCTCATTATTTGGTCATTTGCACGTTCGACTGCTCCATTGCTTTGGGGATGGGCCACAGAAGCATAACATAACTTGGTACCCAACTCGTTGCAAAATTCTTGAAATTTTGCGCTCGAAAATTGCTTACCATTATCTATAATTATTCGACTCGGTACTCCAAATCGAGTAATTACGCATCTCATCATGAACCGTTTTGCCGCTTCCATTGTTATCGATCCTGAGTTCGGCTTCAATCCATTTTATGAACGTATCAATAGCCACAAAAAGGAACTCGAAACCTCCTGGAGCTTTGGGGAACGGTCCTAAGATATCGAGACCCAGTGCGCAAAAGGCCAAGATAGAGGTATCGTTTGTAATGCCCGAAATTTGGTTGGTGTATTTGCCTGCTATGAAATTGGCATTGGACACACTTTTTAACCAACTCTTTAGCATCGTACAGGGCTGTTGGCCAATAAAAACCTTGTCGAAAGGCCTTACCGACCAGCGTTCTATAGGAAGCATGATTTCCACAGATGCCACCGTGTATGTCGTGAAGGAGTGTTAATCCTTCGCTCTGCAGAATCCATCGCATGAGCACCCCTTGAGTACCTCGTTTATAAAGGACTCCTTCAACCAAAGTATACATTTTGGCTTTTCGGGATAAGCGATCTGCCTCGGGATCGTCTTCGGGTACGGAACCCTTTTGAAGATACTCATAGATGGGAGCCATCCAGGTATCCTCGTATTCTAGAGAGGCCGTCTCAATAGGAGGTGTCTCTGGTTCTTCGACCAGAGACGGCTTCTGGAGTTGTTCCAAGAAGACTCCTTTTGGTACTCAGATCGGGAAGAAGTTATTCGAGCAAGCCGGGTCATGCGAGAAATTACCCTTTCGAGGATGAATTGTGCCTCGAAACCTAAAAATGCTTTTCTAGCTTACGACTTCCGATAAATACGAGACATTGTCGGGTTGGAGCACTGGTACTCTTTCCCGACTTGATTCACGACTAGTTGAGAGTCTCCTCTCACGAGTAGTCGGCGAATCGAGAGCGCTTTCGCAGCTCGTATGCTAGCTAGCAAACCTTCGTATTCTATCTAGCATACGAGCTGCGAATTGGCGCAAGGTCTCGTTGTCATTCTGTCTCATCCGGTGCAAGTCGTCCTCCTTCCCAAGGTGATTGTAGGTGCCTTGGAAATTCGCCAGTAGAAGGTCGTAGAGGTGTTGCCAAGAATAAATCGACTCGAGTGGTTGGTTCAGTAACCACGATCGAAGCGCACCCTTCGAGCACGCTTGGAAGGTAATTTGCCATTACATGTTCTCCTCCTCCTTTGCTTTCGGACAAATGTTGTATAGATTTGAAGGAATTCAATGGGATTTTGGGATCCATCGAATTTTTCCATGTTCATCGGTCGAAAACGAGGTGGTGAATTTCGGAGATCGCGTAAAATGCCCGACATCCAAGAACTTCTTGGCGCCTCCTTTGCAGGAAAGAAGGGTTGACATCATCAGGTGGTCGTACTCGATGATACCCAGTAACAGGTTGACCTGACCTGTAATAGGTCTCGGTCCTACGAGGGGAATACTCATCATAGTTCATCTGCTGCTGTAGGTTTCCATGTCGGAATGGTGAGCGATCACCTCTCCGAGGAGTTTGTTGATCATCAGTCGTTCGAAAGACATTTCTCCGAGTAGGAGATCGATGCGACTTACTGTTGCGTCGATCTCTCCGTGGTGATATGTTTGATCAACTGGTAGCTGAAGAAGTCGTATTGCTACGACTTCCTGAATGATGTCGGCGAGGTGCTTCCAGTCTTGCCATCGTGGACCGAAGCCTTTGTGTGATCTCTTCAACGAAGAGATCATATCCTAGCGCTCGGGCGAGTTCTCGAGTTGGATTCTCGAGCAAGTCATTGATGTGTTGGAGTTCTTGAGCTTCCTCTGATTGATATTGGATACGCCCAGGCAAATTCTTCTGGACTGCAATCTTCTTTCGTCGAATAGCCTCAAGATCTTCCACGTTAGACTTTTAAGACTGCCTTAATGGAGTGCGAGTATGTCGAGGATTTCCCTCGCGTTCATGAAGGTGTTGGTCCTGTCCGCCATCGGTGGTGCCCTTGCCATTGTCACGAGGAGGCGCAGTGCGTGATCTTCGGGGAGTGTCCCTAGCTCGGTCTCTAGAAGAGTGACCTTGATCTGAGGGAAGGACAAAGACCTCCTGTTGATGATTCTCACTTGCGCTCGAGGCCTCCCCGCTTGAGGAGTAGTCGAGAGACACCATCTGGTGACTTGGAGTAATCCTCCGGTGGGGAACTCGGGTTATCTTAGTCTCCATCCAGAAAGCGATCTGCGGAGAGATGGTCGAATTTGCAAGAAAAGCATGCTTGATCCCGCTCTCTCTGGCGTCATCCGAAGAGAGAGGATCACCAGATGCTGGTGAAGTCCTGGAATTGTGGCTTCCAGAACTTGTCTCACCAAGTCGGACTGCCTTAGGGGGACTCGGACACTTAGAGGAAAAACTCTCGTCGTGTTGTGAATCCGCCTGTGTGTAGTCCTGGTCGGATTGACCCTTGTCCTTTGAGAGGGTTGATTCCTCTGTTGGACGTATTGTTGTGGGGGATAGGGATCCCTCCTCAACTCCATCAATGGCATTGTCTCCTGGATTTGCGGGAAGATCCCCGGAGGTAGCAATACCATCGGATGAGTCGATACTCGGCTCGTAATCGAAACCGGCATCCATGTCGACGTCTGCGTAATCTGCCAAGTCAAACCAGTTCTCCTCGTTCCATTCTCCTGCCATGAGTGCATGAGATTTGGGAAAAAGAGAGTATGTTGACAAGAGATTACCGGAAGATCCCCACGGACGGCGCCAACTGTCGGTGTTTTAGAACCGATCTTACGTAAAGATTGTTTGATTCGGGGGGTCTCCTAGAATAGAATCACGCAAAGAGATTGACACGGGTATTTTTATCTGAGTTCAGCCTTCTCCGGAGAGAATAACAACCCTACTCCTGTGTGTGTATGGTATTGAGTGTATTCTGAACAATCAGGAGAAAAACTAAGACTATTACAGATGATAGCACTTGTTTTCCTGATAGTCCTCGATAGCGTGTGTGTACGTCTCGATTGCCTTCTCTCCCTTTTCCTCTCTGACCGTTGCCTTTATATAGTCATGAAGGAATAGCTGTTTTCCCCTGCTGAAGAGACGCCTCATCAAATCTAGTAATGGGCGACGTTTGCGATGTCGTCGGTAGTAACTCCTTCACGCCGCTGGCGATTACTTGTCGAGATAATGGGGTATTGCGTGTTATTATTTAGCATAATAACATCGTATATTATTTATTTGGATTCCTTAATCAATTGGACCCACTTGCTGTAGGTTTTATTGATCATAAGGTGGTCGAGTGACACAGTCAGAGAAGAACTTACGATCATAAGATAGTCGTAGCAAGACTTACGACTAGGGGTAGTCGTAGAATAACTTACGATCGGGTAGTGATCGTAGAAGAACATACGACCATAAGGTAGTCGTAGCAAGACTTACGACTATGGGGGTGGTCGTAGAACAACTTACGACCACGTAGTAGGCTTCTCCCTTATAAACTTAAGGGGTATACCCAGGGACCATATGACAACATATTTACTTATAATAAGAATTATAGATAAAAGATAAAAGGAGGATTATTAGATCCTCGTCAGGACTAATAAGGTCCCCCAACTAATACCCCTGGATGGGACCACAGGCACAGTCAGCGCACCATTAACCCGGACAGCATAGCGAACAGACATAACACACCGCATAACATAACTGATCCAAGTAGGAGCAAAACCTAGCTTATTTAGACAGTTGTGTAGATAATTCCACTCTACACGATCATACGCCTTCATCATATCAATCTTCAAAGCAAAATACGACCTCTTCGATTGTTGTCTTCGTATGGTGTGTAAACACTCGTAAGCGATGAAAGCATTGTCAGTAATGAGCCTTCTAGGGACAAAAACACTCTAATACTCAGACACAATCGCAGGCAGGAAAACTTTCAATCTATTAGCCAAAACCTTTGAAGCAATCTTATAGAGCACATTGCACAAACTGATGGGACGGAAATTTTTTTGATGTTCAGGCCTCAAAACCTTCAGGATAAGTACAATAACTAAATCACAAAGACCCTCTAGTATATCCACATCCTTCAGAAAGCTTTTGACGGCATGGCAAATTTCCTCATAAAAAAATCGCAATGGGTCTAATAGAAAAGTGTCGGGAAGCCATCCAGACCCGACGCTTTCGTAGGCCCTATCTGGAACAGAGCAGCCTTGATCTCATCATCTATATAAGGTCTACACAACTCGGCATTTACCTCATCATCCACTTTACGAGGGATAGCCTCAAGAACTGCATCCACCGAATCACACAGTTCAGAGGAAAAAAGATCTTCATAAAAACTCTAAATCATATCTTTAATGCCATCTTGATTTTCACATCTAGAGCCATCTTCCCGAGCAAGGGCCTTGATTTTATTTGTGCACCTCCTTACCAAGGCCTTCGCATGGAAAAAGGTAGTATCTCGGTCTCCCTCCCTGAGCCAGTCCACTCGAGATCGTTGCCGCACCATAATATCCTCCCTTTGAAAGAGCTCGCAGAGGCGACGTTCAACCGCACGCTCCTCCTGGATCACGGCATCAGTCACATGCGCCAAGCGCAATGACTTGATACGATGCTCAAACTTTTGTATCTCCTTACGCACCGAACCAAAGGACTTGATACTACTACCTTAACAGCAAACGCAGATTTGCACATGTGCATTTCTTTCTACTTATTCCTGTGTAAGGTAGAGTTTTGATAATAAATTAGACACCTTGTGTGTTGGCAGATAGGGTTGAATTCCCTGTGTTGCGACTGTTTTCTGTCCGAGGTTTGCATTTTCGTCGTAGGTCAAGAATCGTTATTCTTGGGCTGTGTGTGGAATCTTTTTTGTTTAACTCACCGATTCGTGCCTAAATTACTAGTACGGTTCGATACTACTTGCTGTGTGGCATCGTTTCCTTCTCCTGTAGATTGATTCAACGATGTTCTACTTATCTTACCGTTGTTCCTCCGCAAAAGATAGAACAACCCGCGAATCGAATTTAATCTCATCTTGAGATTCGATTCGCATCAACAGGAATGAGTGGGAGTGGGACTTGAAAGTAGAACTACATTTCAAATAACGTCATAGTCTAATCCCATTCCGTCGATAAAAGGAGCGACGCACAGTATCACTAACACCCTCGTGTCTCGTTCTGCACCTCCCTCCGTCTCTTCTACAACCCCCCTCTTCTGCGCCTCCCTGTAACCTCCCTAGTGGCGAGCGAGAGGGGGTCCCACTTCATACTACTGCAAATATTCTGACACGTTTTTACATCGAGGAATCTTTTCCGAATTTGTGTGGCATTCTCATATGCACATTAACAGATTAAATGCCATGCCATTCATGTCCCCAGAATTTATTTCAACTCTTTTTATTATTTAATCTATTTTTAAAAATTATTTTAAAGATAGCATCTTCCTAGCTTTATTTCTAATTCTGACCTCTTTGATCACGTCATAACGCATAGCGTGGCAAAAACACATTGTCACGCTACAGACATCGGCATAGCAAACGAGTGTTGTCATACTACTTCTCTTGGCGTGATAAGACTTAGCCCAAAAATAGACGCGTCTAAAGGGATCGGTGGTGTGACAGCACAGTTTGGTCACGCCGTAGTCGGTAACGTGACAGCATAATTTAGTCACATCGTGACCCGTGGTATGACTAAAGAGTTCATAATTGAAAATAAAGTTAGGAAGAAGCTATCTTTAAAATAATTAAAAAATAAAAAAGGTTCTATTGATATTTTAACAAAAATCGTGTACTTTTCACAACAAAAATGCTTTCTCAACATACTTCTGCAAAAGGTGACAAACCAAAATAGACATGACATATATACATCAATTGAAAGGGAATAAGCGGAAATAACTAAACATGACGAACCACATTATTTGTGTTGAACGCATGTAGCATGCCACATTAAACACCCACAAAACTTCAGTCTCTCAATACACATAATGGTTTCAAAACATCTATGGCTCTACAAGACAATTTTCTACTTGCCATTGTTTTCCTCAGCCTCCAGCTCATATCGGCGCTTGAACTTGGCAATCTGACCTAGGTTTTGAGCCATTTGTCGCTTAGCTCTCATATGGTACACTTTGCCAGTATGGCCGATCTTGGTCATCATGATATTCATCAGCCTGCCACTTTGCGTCACATATGAAATCCACTGCATCTGAGGATGTAGTCCCTTCCTCATCTTTCCAATTTAATGAAAACAAGTAGATATATCACCACAGCAGGAACCATGAAGTGCAGGATCATCACAACAATGATAACTTTCTCTACATTCACATAATCATATCAATGCTGAGTAATTTTGCTCTCTGCATATTCTGACATTTGTTATTAAGGCATAACTCAACAAACCATACTGCAGACGTTACAAAGAGCAGAATACCGTTCTGGTAATGAAAATGTAACAAGGGAATGTCACCAGAAGATACAAGACTAGCACAGGTCCAAAGGACAAAACAAAAGTATTGTCGTAGCTATGGGACCAGACAGTGTAGAAAGGGGAACCCTGGTTACCGTGAGGAGAACCAGGGGATCCTCGGAAGAGGGGATCGATGCCAAGAGAGAAGTTAATGTGTATTAATTGTCTTCAAAAAAAGTCATCCTCGATTACATGGGGAGGCGGCTATTTATAGCCTTTCAACCAGGGTACACGAGATTACATTTTTACCCCTAAAAGACCATACACATGTAGGGGTTGTAGGTGTTTTTCCTTCTCCTACGCGTACCCTTCGGTCCATAGTGGACCCTCCTGGTCCTGCTCCATCTGATTGGTACGCGCGGCCCACTGGTTCCTCCTCCCCTTCGCACCGTGCGGCACCCCCCGGGCCGAGGGGCTTCTGATGCTCTTCGGTGCTCAGTAGGTGGCCCCGGGTAGGGATCCCGGGGACCTCCTCCCACATGGATACATGGTGCTCGGGGCCTTCCTGCACCCCCCCGAAGGTACCCTTCCGCCGGGGGGGGGGTGTTGAAGCGTGCCTTCTGCTTGTGGCCAGTGTTCCCCTAGGCGCTGGCCGAGCGAGCAGACCAATGCTTAGCGCCTAATCGTCGCCTAGGCAGAATAGATTAGCTAGGCGGTCTAGACGGAAGGGCTGCGCCTAGCGTCTAGGGGAACACTGGCTGTGCTCTCGGGGGCCTTTCGGACGCCCTCCCCCCCCCCCTCCTCTAAAGGCATATTTGAATCTCTCCGGGGGTCCCTAGCTGCATCTTCGCCCTTGGCCCCGTGGCCCTTTTGGTGGTCTTCGAGCGTCCTTCGTGGCCTTCCCGAAGGCATATTTGGTGCCCTCCGAGGGCCCCTAGTCGTGCATTCGGCCCATAGGTCTCAGGGGCCTCCTTATGGTCTTCGCCTGGTCGTTGGGGACGGTGGGCCGCCCCTACGTCAAGTATGCAGGCAAGATCATTTCAAATGAGCATAAAAATCCTATTCTAACTTTGCTGATTGTGTAAGAAGCTCTGAAGCACGAACATTTGGGAAAACTGCCGTATCCGTGTCAAACGGCGTGTCGGACACGTCTCGGCGGAGTATCGGAGACTTTTATAATAAATTTTACTCTTTAAAATTCCTGATACGTGTCGGACACGTCGTGACCGCGTGTCCGACACGTTTGACGACACGGCCCGGCCCAAGACAAGCGAATAGCCCGCGCGATGCTAGGTCTTCTTGCCTCCCGTACCTCCGAACTGGTTGGTGCCTCCGCGCCTCAGCGGCATCATGGCCGCCGCCTCCTGGCGCTGCGCTCGTCGGCTCGGCCTCGCACACTTTCTTTGGATCAAGCTCGGGAGGTCGCGTCGCCGGATCGATTCCGCCTCCTCAAGACGACCTCGGCTCGGCGGCTCCTCCTCGCCGCCGCCGGATCGGCTCGGTCCTCCTCCTGCGATCGCGCTACGCGCCTCGCCGGTCCTCCTCATGCGGTTGCGCCACCGGCTCTGGTCTTCTCGCAGCGATCGCCACGGCTCGAGTTCTTCTCGAGCCGGCCCTCGTACTCCCTCGCCTCGCGTGGTCGTATGCTTGACTCGGTACTCCTTCACGCCATGTTGCCGGTGAAGTTGTGTACTCCTCGCGCCACATTCAAGAGTGAATGATGCTTTGGCTTTGCTTGTGGCGAAAATGTGAAGTTGTGATACATCGAGTGGTCGAGAGTCCGAGACTTAGTAGTGAATGATGCTTTGGTGAGACGGTGAGACTTAGTATGTATGCTATGCTTGTGATACATAAATGATGCGTTGATGCTTGTGTATCGATGCCATCATCAGTACACAAGCATCAACGCATCATTTATGTATCACAAGCATAGCATCAGTACATAAATGATGTTGTACATAAATGATGCATTGATGCTTGTTCTCATGTTATTATGTTAATATGTTAGTATGTTACTGATTGCTTGTTTTCATCATTTTAGAAAAATGGAAACCGGTAATTCTAGTGCTAGAGAGGAGCAAACCAACAATAGGTTCAAGCCTCCATTGTGGAATCATGAGTCTTCTACTGTGATGATCGAAGAAGAAAATGAGGATGAAGTGGAAGACTAAGAGTCCCATCCCATGCTGTCTTTTATTTAGCCTTGTCACTGGAATTTGATTTTGTTATGTAACTTAAGTTGAACCACTTCTATGTTGGGCTGTTGCCTGTTGCCTAGTAGCACCTTGCTTTTGGTTGAACTATGCATTTAAGTTTCTATATTTGAACTTGGCTGCTTGTTAATTTTTATCACTTATCAATTATCAATTGTAGTTGCTCTATTGCTTTGAGCCTTTGATTGTTCAAAAATCAAGTATATATGTTATTTTTATAGTCTTGCAACTCTTGCTAATCATGTTACTTCTTTTCCCAGGTTTATGGAATTATGATTTCTGAAAATGGTATTCATATGAACAATTGAACATATCATGATTTATGAATTGACTACAAGAACCAAGAAGAATGAAGAGGCAATGGTCATCTTTAAGAGGTACATATTCCGAGTTTATTTTACACTTTACAAAATTTCAATTCGACAAGCATGAAGAAACATAAAAAAATTATACATATGTGTAATTTATTCTTATTATTTAAATATATATAGCCGTGTCGCCGTTTCGGTATTTTTGGGAAAATGACGAAATCCCGTGTCGGTGTCGTGTCGTGTCGACGTATCCGTGTCCGTGCATCATAGGTAAGAAGTGGACAGAAATTTTAGGGCAAAAGCTTATCAATAAATTATTATTTTTTTGTTTTTGGCAGTGCCCTCAGAGGAAAGAACATGCCATGGAATAAAGGTGTTAAGGAAGCAATACCCATTTTTGTTTTATGCCAATTGCTATTTTGACAGAACTTAAGCGACCAAATAAGTGCAAATACAAAAGTATGATATATGTAGGTCAGCCAGATGATGGGCATAGTCACTCAATTACATGGTCAATGCAATCAAATATCACTAACACTCAAATTTTTCAGATAAGACCTGTCTAGCCTAACTTGGGCTTACAACTTACAGAGCTTATCAGCTTAAGAAAATATATAAGTCAAAACATCTGGATTAGTTTTTTTATTTTCCTCAGAATATTAAGCCCCGCCTCCAAATTGAATCTTATTCCAGGGGATGGTGCCTTATCCGGCTTATAAGTGTACAGCTAAGCTGGGTCAACCTAAAAAAGACTTTTGGACTTATCTGATTGGTCATAAAGCCCATAAAGAACAGAGATGAAAAGATAGCTCCATTGGAGCATTTAAAAAAACTCCTGTGTGAGCATCCTAATTCAATTATTACTAAAATAGTGCAGTACATTTGATTGACCTTTTAGAATACCATTGGATCATCACAAAGTTTTCATGGAGGACAAACTGGAATGTAAGGTTATCTCAACTGAACAAGTAGATAATCGTTAGTACTCTATTCCTCCATGTTGGTAATGGGCTAATGGCCTAATGGACAGTGATTTTAGATAATTATGAACGTTCTAACTAACTTGATGTTATTCAAGCAAGTTGATTTCTTCCGTATGGAACAAAAACGGCACAGTACTCTGACAATATTCTTCATATGAATTAAAAACGGAAGCACACAGATTTGAAGGGGATTGGAATTTTTGCCAATCATTACACTGCATTGCACTATTGCACAATATTTACAACGGAATGGATAGTTCATGCTAAAATAGCCACCGAGCACAACATCCAGAATGCATAGCCATGCCGGTACTGGCACCAGACCAAATCATTTGACACCTAAACATAACGCATACCAACGCAAAGTTCATAGCCCGACTTGGGTAGCTGGGAGAAATGGAGAATCACAAGGGCAGCCAAATCAAGGAGCTTAAAAAAGAAATCAAACGCCACAACTTTCGCAGAGCCTAATTGTCGATCTACTAGGCATACAGTACGAGCAACCTCTTAACCCTCCGATACTCTCAGAATCACTCGGAACAATCAGTTTGGTGAGGGTGGGAATGGGAAAGAAACTGGTCCTGCTACGCTATTCGGGTAGATCGAGTAGCAAGGGAGGGAGGAAAGGAAGATCGCGTTTCTGGACAGACCTTTCCTTTGCTCTAGGAGGAGGAGGCGCGGTGCCGGCGGCGGAGACGGCGAGACACTTCCCTGCACGGCTGCTCCCCCGCCCAGCCGCCGCCGTTGTCACCGAGGAGGAGGAGGAGGAGGAGGCGCTGACGTGACGACGGAGGGTTTAGGGCCTGCCGGAACACAGTTTGGGCCCTTCGTTCGGGAATCGACGGTCTGGGTCAAATCAGTGGAGAAATAGGCCGAGGGTTTTATAGAAGTACTTATTACTTAGTTGCGGACAGGCCATTGATGCGGCCCGTTATTTTCACGGCCGAACGGCCTACCAATGGTGCCATACCGGAAATGCTATATGCCGCTGGAGCAAACAAAGAGCGGGCGGCGTGTGTTGATGTTGGGCTGTGGGCCGATGGTGGGCGGCGGAATGCTATATGCTTTGCTTGCTCCACCCACGCGCTACAGGCTAGCGCGGCACGCCCGCACGAGCCGAGTCAGCAGGTCAGCAGCAGCTCGTTGTTTTTCTTTCTGTCTTCGTTATTCTTCTTTTTTCATGAGCCCCGTGATTATCTAGCGTACCATGGTCGTACAATCTACGTAACACGCGAGATTAGTCATACTTTTGATGACTTGCAGGGCTCAAGGCCTATAGAGACTCACATGAAAACTGCATATCGTATGGGAATCGTACTTCTAAGTATTTCCTTTTTTTTTCATCTAGTTGCATTTCTCTTTTCTTCCTTTCTTCCTTTAACTTTTCTTTCCTTCTTTCTTGGTCTTCTTTTTCATCTAGCTGTAGCCTTTTTTTTTATTATGTTGTAGTAGGTCTTTTCCTCGTGTCATATTTTCTACCAATGTTTTATTACTTTTTTTTTTATTTTGGTCAAGTAATTGGCTTTGATTTGTTCCACTATTATTTCTCATTTATTCCAGTGATACTTTTTAATTGTTCCACGATAGTCTCGAATTGGTTCACGAGCACATTTGATTTGTTTCACTAATAATCTTGAATTGCTCAACGAGCATGTTTGATTTGTTGCAATAATAATTTATTTGTTTATTCTAAACATGGTCGATGAACGGTTGAAACATCGTTGATGAATATGTGATACATTGAAACCAAATGTGTGAAAACATTGGTCTATGTAGAACTAAATGTGTGGAACATTGATGATGAAATGTTGGAATATCAAAACTAAACGTGTGGAACATTTTATTTTACCTACCAGAACATCAAACACCCACTTGATTCATTCTCCCTACGCAATTCAAAACATGCTTACTAGAACATCGTCGATGAACTGTTGGAACATTGAAACTAAATATGCGGAACATTAATGATACGACGTCAAGTATTACTACCACTTTAGTTTGTCATCCTAAGTTGCATTCACAACTTGAGATGACAATGAGTACTACTTTGACCAAACAAACGAAGGAAGTGTTACATGTGGCCAAGAGGGTGAATGGGGAGGACGGCCAAAGGGAAAGAAGGCAATGCTTGCTTTTAGCCGAAAACAAGGCTACTAGACAAGGAAGACATGCGGCACGTGAGGAAAACGCACCTAGGCCGAAGGAGGTCAAGCATGCATGCATGGCATGCGGTGACAAAGTGATCGCGTGGGAGGCCAAGGTGGAAGCCAAACGCACGGCATGAGAAGCTTCGATGGTTTGTGACATAAGAAAGCTGGTGCAAGGAGCAAAAGAAAGAGATATTCAGTTTCTATGTGGGACTCCTTTGGATTTCGTTTTGATCTCTATTTTCGGACAACCATCACATTTGATTTCTGATTCGAACACTTTTCACGCGCATGGAACTGTTCATGAATGGCACTATTCATTCGAATAGGATAGTTTGAGATGGAGTTAGTTTTGATTTTAGCTAGTAAATCCGAAATCCTTTTTTGCTGTTTTTTTTTAATTCCGAAAATAGGAGAGTCCGAGTTGTATGCGTTTAGGAGGTTGAGTTGGTTTCGAACACTATTCATGTATACTGTTCACATATGGTACTGCTCATCCAAAACCATTGTGCTTGCATGAGAGCCTATTTAAGCCCTATGGCCGCACCATGTAAAGACAAGTTATGATTTAGATGAATAAAAATAAGAAAAGTCACTTGGCACGTATTATGTGTTCTTGTGTTTGGGAGATGAGAGGCTTGTTGTTCTTGAGAGATTGAGAGAGAGATCAAGAGTTCGGCACTATTCACGTGTGTACACTTTTACCAAGGCTACTGCTGCTTGCAGTTCAATCTATTAGATTGGTTTGTAGGTGTGTTGATCTTCCTGCAATTCAATTCACCTGAATTGGTTTGTGAGATTGCTATTCTCCCCACAAGTCATCCTATTCAGCACTGTTCACACAGGGTATTGTTCACGTGTATGGTACTGTTCATCCGAAGAGAAGAAGACAATGCATTAATAATCTTTGTGTGTACCGTGAAAGATTGGGCCAACAATTTGAGATCCTTCTAATCAACTAGTTGAATTCTTATCAGGTGGTATCAGAGATTCAGTTGCTCACGGTATTTTGTTGCTGCGAAGATCAAGGATCGACATGGCCGACATGAAGGAGATGAAGCTGATCATGCAATTAAGCTATACTATAAATCAATATGAGGAGGGTCAACTACACGATCCGAGCTACATATTCTTCAATCGGTGTCGAGTAGGGAACACAGATTATGCTATGATGATCGATACGGGAAGCTTGACAAACGCTGCAAGCTAAACACTTGTGGACATATTGGGGTTGGTCACAAAGCCACATCTAAAGTCATATCTGTTGCTTTGGAGGTTCAAACATATTCCGATCACAAAACAAGTGGAAGTAAAATTTTCTTTTGATGGGTATACTGCTTTAGTTACTTGTGATGTGATTCCTATGCATATGCGAGCATGTTCGTTGGTGATTGGTTGGCCGAACATCACATACACCGAGTTGCATCATGTTCCGTTACGCGTCTCTCTTTTCCTTGTATAGACACGAAGGGATATTACATCTTGGTTATTATTGAGGTACCTTGAAGATGAACAGCAACTTGACAAGGTCTAAGATGCCATTGAAGAGCAACAACGAAAGCTAAAGGCGGAGAAACGGGAAGAACAAAAGGTTAGTCGAGGAACAAAAAAAGAAAACAAGCGATGGTGGCCCTTCTTTCTACCCAAAAACAGCAAGAGGAGGAGACATATTCTCGTGATGGCAAAACCGATGACGAGGCACCACAAGACGGTCTTTGTATGCTGACCAAGACTGTTTGGGTTGATGACACGGTTATTGTCTATAAAGGGCAACGAAGCAACGTACGTGTTTAAATTTTAATGCAATATCAAAGAAAAGGTTTGCAAGCTCACCATTGATGGTGACAGCTACAACAATGTCATCAGCAAGGATTTGGTGCAAGTCTTGGGATTGTCAACGTGGTGGCATCGTCAACCGTACTATGTGCAATGGTTGCATAATGTCGATAAGCTGAAGGTCACTCACCATGTTACAATTTCATTTTCAGTGAGAGATTTTCAAGACAAGGTGGAGTGTGATGTCGTGCCTATGCACGCATGCCACTTGTTGTTGGGACGTTTGTGGCAATTCGACTGCAACACTACACACCACGAGAGGTCCAACAAGTACTATTTGGTGCATTGGAGCAGATCGTATACCCTGTGTCCTATGCCGGAGAGTGATATTCGTCCTGAGAAGATTGTCGCTGAAAAGGCGGTCGTGAAGACTACCCCGAAATCTAGGACGATTTCACTTGAAAGGGGAGGGGATGATACGACATCAAGTACTACTAGCACTTCAGTTTGTCATCCTAAGTTGTATTCACAACTTCAGGTGACAATGGGTGTTGATTTGATTAAACAAACGAAAAAAGTGTTACACGTGGTCAAGATGGTGGATAGCCTTGTTGCGCCCCAATTCAACCCCTTTTATATAGAAGGATGTACTCACGCTCGTGTTATGAGAGGATAAGAAAAAGAATAGCAAATTATCAATTCCTATCTAGCCCCTTTTTAGTGCGGATTTTCGTCAAATTCCATTCTTTTGGTCGGGCTTGCGTTCCCGCGCAGGGGCCACGTGCACTATACTCTCCGCGCAATTTTCCCGAAACATGGTTGCAACACGCTCAACCCACACAGCACAACCTTCCTGTACCCAAAGGAAAAAAAATGGTAGGGGAGGACCTCGCACGAGGTCATATCCCATCCACTGTTGATTTTATCGACGAAAGGAGAATCAACCAACCGATGGCCCTCCCAGCAAATTTCCTTCGGTACGCAAACGTACGCACGTACAGAGAAATTCAACAGACGCAGCATTCGCCGTTCGTCTTCCCGGCCGCGCTCATTAACATCGACCAATGGCATCTCGGCATTAACACCGCACGCACCTACTACTAGGTAGACAGCCGAAGAGCCGCCTCAACATTATTATTTCGTCGATCTGTTTGCAAAGCCAAGCGAGACGGCTCGATCACCCGTCTGATGGGCCAGGCAGAGGTAGAGCTGTGGGCTCGACGGCGGCGGCGGCGGCGGCAGCGGCAATGGCGGCTACGGCGGCGGCGATGGCGCACGTGGAGAGGATCCGGCGGGAGCGGTTCTACATCCGGCGGGAGGAGGGGAACCCGCTGGCGGACGACATCCACCAGGCCAGGCGGTGAGCTACCTCTCGCAGGAGCTCTACTCCAAGGATGTACACTTCCTCATGGAGCTCATCCAGGTACCTATACACCTACATGGCTACACATCCGCTGCTCTGGATTTATGTGAAGTCTTTGTCTACTTAATTTACTGTGTTGTTGAGTGGCGTATTGTCATCGAGTCATCGGCTAATGGATCTCAAGTTTGTAAAAGCGCACCACCCCAAAAATATTCTTATTTGAAACTACCATTTGTGAAGAGTTTGTCGAATATAATCTTGTGCGCATGAGAGAGTGAGTTTATTGTTCCTCCTAACAAAAAAAAGAGGATTGATATATAGTTTACTAAAAAACTTATGAAGATGCTAGAAAATAGAGACTGGTTGTTCTTCGTAATTTCTGAAACCTATCCAGGCTGTGTCTCATATTGCGGTATATTATCATTATCTTATTTGATAAAACCACTTTTGGATATTGTTCATATTTGGCAATCAGCTTTCTCTTAACTAGTATTCAAATGAAGAGTGTTGTGTTCAAAATAATGGAAATATATATGGGAGTAGTTACCACAATAAACAAAAAGAACACGTGATCTGATTTACTAACCAAAGTATTAGATTTTTGACAGCTACGCCCCCGGCCACAGCGGTTGTGTTTATACTGCACCACGCTCAAAAACCACAAAATTGGCTCCTAGCCACTGCTGTTAATTAGAAATCAAAGTTTGTTTTTGTGTTGATTAAACGTTTTATTTCGACCATTGATTGCTTAAACGTGCGGCTAAAAACAATCCTCTTGCAAAAATTGATCATTCGTAGTCAGCCTTGTGTAGTTTAGCCGATGCCTCCTAGGATCCTAAGTGCATATGCATTCCACCTTCCGGGTACTCCAATACATCCCTCCACAAAATACCGTGCAAGTAGTACGAAAAGTTTTGAAATTTTTGGTCAGGTAGGTCATGACTCGTGATATAATCAAGCATCTTGCAAAGTGAACTAAAAATGTGACCTATATTAGGAGAAAAAAAAGACAAATTTCAGTTCTCCTAACATAATTAAGTGATATAGATCAAATCGTGTTCTCCTCCAACGTTTCTTGATTTGAGGAGTGGTCATGTTTTTCCTGGATTGGAACATCCGTTCGTCGAAAATTAATGTGTGATCGTTTAGTGCTGCCTTGGACGTGTTCGATGAATTGCCACTGTTTAGACCGGAGACCTAGAAAGGGTCCAGCTTTGTTTGAAAGCCAAAAGACAGTCTTACAATACTGGGATTCTAACACCAATTTTACGATAGACCATCAAAACGAAAATGGCTATTATTTCGCATCACTGACAGAAAGCAAACTTAAGAGACCACACCAAAAGCAACTAAACATTCAATATTAGGTAAGCTAAGGCTATTAACATCTTCTCCTCGCCTTGGATTGTTTTCCAATCCTTGCAACTTGTCCAGACTTCTCCTTACTTCTACTAACATCTCCAATCTTGCTTGTATCTAGGGATGCAAGTGGGGCAGACCTATCCGCTAAACCACTAGCCCACCCCGCAAAAATAACCCATATATCTATCTGCGAAAACCCACTTGATACTAGCAGTTCCAAGCAGGCAGGCCCACATAGCCCGCCAGACACCGCGTAGCGCAATCACACTTCCCACAGCCTCGCTCGTGAACCGCCGCAGGAGCTGACGGGAAGGCGTATCCGGTCCGGAGGTAGCTGGCGTCGGGGTTGTAGAGCCGGGCGTCGCCGTCGCGGCGGACGAGGTGCCTGCAGGGGAAGAGGTTGGGCAGGAAAAGGCACTTGGACACGATCAGAACTTGCGCTGGCTCCGAACTCGCAGAAGAGGTGGAGTGCAGCAGGGCAAGCTTGGCCGCGAAGAGCATGGGGACCAACTTTGCAAATCAGGGAAGGGACGGGGGGAGACCACGACGGACGGAAAGAGGCGGCGCGCCGGTAACAACGAGATAAGCTCCAATCCAAATACACGACGGGAGGGAACAGGAAGATTATTACAGGGAACTCACCAGTGGATCCTGTGTCGACGATGTACATGTAGTACCATCGCCAGTGGGAGTCATCGACGAAACTAGGCAGGGGAGGAAGACACCAATCCGAAGAAAATGCTGCCGAGTTCAAGCTTGCCGGTCCAGTTAACTTCCAGATCGAGAGGATCCAGAAGGAGAGGCGAAGATCGAACAAGAAGCGGGTTGTGACAGACCAAGGGGCTTCCCACCGCCAAGAAAAGGCAAGATCTGCTGCGCGCCTGCGGGATGGATCAGGAAGAACTTGACCTAGAGAGAGAGAGAGAGAGAGAGAGAGAGAGAGATGTCAGCCTGCCCAGGAAGGCGCGTCGTGGTAAGGAGGAAGGGAGGGGAAGACACGACCAAGGAGATGGATTCCAGATTCGCTGGTGGGTTGGAGGGGAGGGGAAGACGCGGATTCTAGATTTGCTGGTGGTGGGGAGGAGGGGAAGATGCGGATTTCAGATTCGCTGGTGGGTTGGAGGGGAGGGGAAGACGCAGATTCCAGACTTGCGGGTGGCGGTGCGACCTCTGCGGGTGGGGGTGTGGGCCGTTGCGGGTTGTCCAGGTGGGGGGTGTGGCCCGTCGCGGGCTGTGCAGGTGGGGTGTGGGCTGTCTGTAGTTGTAAAATCGAGTAGGCCGATTAGAGGAGGGTGAATAGGTGGTTTTTAAAATCTTTTGGCTAAAACCGAGTTTTATGCGGAATTGTAAATCAATTCGGTTTTGCACAATTAAATCCTAAATCAACTAGTCTTTACTAAGTGCACTAACAATATAAGTCTATTGATAATGATTGCAAGCATACAAAGGCAAGTAAGCAATTTAATTCTAAGAATGTAAATTACAATATAGTAAAGCACAAAGTAAATCACTAGAGAGCAAACCACAATGACACAATGACGTTTTACTATGGTGTTCGGAGATTTGTCAGTCTTTCCTAATCCACGTTGAGGTAAGCCCAAACTAATTGGACCGGCTCCACGAATTAAGCCAAACACCTCAATTCCACTAGTAGTAGCTCTTTCCCGTTCCGAGTAGGTGAGCTCCAACCTTCACAACACGCCGGGCCTTCTCACAAGCTTCTTGAGAAGATCACTGATCCACGACGCTTTCACGCCGTCTAGGTGTCGGTAAACACCAAGAGTAACAAGCCAAGCCCCTTGTTTGACTCTCACCATGTGCAACGAATACACAATCTCAAGTGGATACAAAACCCACCTCTAGATGCAACACATGCAACTAGAGACCTCTCTCCATGCTCACAAGGTGCAACACATGCACAATTGAGAGGAGAAGCTCACACTAGCTCAAGTGAGTGAAATGGGATGCCAAGAGTTGTCTCTCAACCGGCCAAGGGGGTATTTATAACCCCTACACCAAAAACCAGTCGTTTAGAGACAAAACAGTCCAAAAACTAGTCATTACAAACTTGGTGCGGTACTACCGCCCTCACAAGGGCCGGTACTACCATTCATTGCGATAGTACCTCTCTTCTTATGGCGGTAGTACCGTAGCTCAATTTCAGAACAGACGACACTCGGTAAAAAGGTCATAACTTTTGACTCCGATGTCGGAATTGAGTGATCTTAGACTCTCTGGAAAGCTTATTCAGAGGGCTACACAATCCACCTATTTGATTGATCTCAAATACATTTGATCAAATCAAAAAGTACAACTCCAAGAGCCACTACCATAGTCTAAGTCCAAAGAAATAGCAATAAGCAACCATGCCAAGGGAAAATGCATGAATCCCAACAATTTGTTAAACACATTTACAAACTTAGATCATGCCACAAGGAATAGGTACATGGACTTCAACCATTTGCAAAACACATTTGCAAAGTAGTCACATGCTACAAGGATTAAATGCATGAGCCTCGACTATTTGCAAAACACATTTGCAAATAATAGCATCATGCCAAAGTAGTCACTAGTTCTGCTCAGAATATGCGGTCGTACTGCGCTGCGGTAGTTCCGCCAAAAGAACTTCGGTACTACCACACATCGGTAGTACCGCTTACCAAATGCGGTCATACCGATTTCCACTGAAATTCTTCTAGAAGCTTTTCGAAATGTAATGCATGACTCCTTTATCTTGAGCCATGTCGATCTTTTATCATCTTTGTATTTCCTTTTCATGTCATCATTCAAACTCCGGGACTAAGCCTTGAAAACATCTTAGCACACACATTAGTCCCATAACACAATTGCAAATAATTAAATATAAAGTAATACGAGTATATATGAACTACACAAATTTATATACTCAAAGGATATGTTTTAAAGTAGAGATCCCCAATATATGTGGATAAAGAAATATGGATCAATACTAATGAAACCACAAACCATAGAGTGAATTCCCCCTAAATGTGTGCATACACGAATGTGTAATAAAAACATATGCACATATTCAAGTTAAACTTTTGGTGGAGTTCAACCTATATTTTGGATCCGAAGAATGCAACAATATATAAGAATATGATGTCGAATGCATACCTCCATGATTTTCACCTTTTCATCTAAATAAGACTAAACAATATCATAGTCAATAAACATATTAGTCTCACATTTAGATTTGTCACTAATCACCAAAATACTCCATTAACTCATAATGGTAGGTCTAGATTCTTCAACAGCCCGCCCCACTTGCATCCCTACTTGTATCTCTGGTCGCTCCAACATCCTCCATCGCTGCGCCATTGAAATCTTTTTGTACACAATAACTGCAGGGTTAGTTACATTTCGATGAATTGCCGCTGGAGTGATTTATAACTTATAACCCAATTTATCTTGCTGATGAACTAACTATGGTTAAGAGGGGTTGAAATTCTTTAAACTAAATGTGATTATATAATTTGCACAGGCTCTATTATGCTGTCAACTTGTTTCTTTTTCTTTTCCAATGTGTTGTTCTTGGTTCTGTTCTTTTAGCATTTACTAATGGGGAGCTGCTACCGCACGCTATACCGTAGGCTCCTCAAACCGATTGTATAGGATCCAACCGTTGGATCATCCTTGTTCTAATCATCGCGCAACTTCTCGCTTTCCCCGTCATTCTCATCCGCACGTGCGGGAGCACGCCCACCAGCTTCCCCCGACGTCCCCCTTCCTCCTCCGAGCACACGACAGCGCGCCCGCCGGCTTCCCCTGTCGTCCCCACTTCTACTGCTACTCCACGTGTGCGAGAGCATGCGCCCTAGCTTGCCGCCGGCTTCCCCTGTCCTCCCCATTTCATTCCTCCTCCGCGCGCCCGCTAGCCCCCACCTTCTCCCATTCGGCCACCGCCTCAGGCAAGTTTCGATTCCAATGTCTGCTGGTTTTTTGTTGCATGTAACATGTTTGACTAAATTTTTGAATTAGATGCTTACATGTCTTGTTTCATTCTACCCCCCAAATCATGCTAATATGGCATCTACGATACAAATCCTGCACAAGACGATGGACTAGAGGTCGCCTTTGCTGAAGCTCTTTTTGCCGCAAGTAATTGGCAGTGAGATGGAAACACATGTGTTTGCCAGGAATTTTTCACCAAAAAAATGCTTCCACAAGATGAACATACAGATTGTATCAATTCACAACCTGCAAAACCATGTGTTGGTCTGGAATTTTTCACCAAAGAAGAAGTAAAGAAATATTACAATGATTATGCGCTTAGTTGTGGCTTCGGCACAAAGGTTTCAAGCTGTACCAAGAGCCATGTTACAGGAGAGTACAACAGATATGAGTTTGCTTGCTTCTCTAAACGTGGTGGAAAAAATGATGAAACATGAGCAAGTGCTAGCAGCAGCTCACAGAAGAGTAACAAGCTGTGCAAGTCTGACTGCAAGGCAAGGATGGTGGTTGTTAAGAGGAATGAGAAATGGGTGGTTACAATTGTTAAGCTGGATCACAATCACCCCCCCCCCTTTGAGCCCCTCGACAATTCGCTTTTCAAGGTCGCACAGGCACGTCACAGATGATGACTATGCCCTTGTAGAGTTGCTCCACAAACAATATCCCTACAAGGAGGGTTATGTCTGTCCTGTCTGATCTGTATGGAAACATGAGAAATATCCCCTTCACAAAGAAGGATGGGAGTAACCTTCGGTCAGCTATGAGTTGCAAGAGTGAATACACTAACATGGCAGCAATGATTAAGTACTTTCAGGAGCTGCAAGTAGAAGACCCATCATTCTTTTATAGTATGGAGTTGGATAGCGGTAGCACAGTTAGTAGTCTCTTTTGGGTTGACGGATATTTGAAAAAAGCATACAAGAGATTTAGTGATTGTGTTGTGTTCGACACAACATACTGCACAAAGCAATGATGATCGCAATCGCAAATGTACTGCCGAACACCGTCCATAGGCGCTACGTATGGCACATGTATAGAAATGCAAAGCTCAAGCTGGGGGTCTGCTGTCAAAGCTAGAAGGTTTTGAAGATTATCTTAGATCACGCATTGATGACTGCTTGTCTGTTGAGGAATTTGAAGGAAGATGGGCTAAGTTGGTTGATCACTTTGATCTATCAGACCACAAGTACATGCATGACATGTACGAAATTAGGGAGAAATGGTGCCTTGCTACTTCATGGAAGCTTTTTTTCCATTCATGAGCACCACGCAGCGAAGTGAGGGCATGAATGCACTGTTCAAAGATATTCTTTTTGTCCATAGTTTTTTTGTTCCTTTTTTATCTCTGTTTTGTGACAACTGGTACGCTTCTAGGATCAGAGAAATGCTCTCCGCCGGGTATTGGCTCAATCAGTGGATGAATATTCTAGGCATCTTTAGGTTGGGGGGGGGTCCTCTCTAAGTCACCAATCTCTATTGGTGCGGGTAGTTGAATAGTGCTACAAGCTGCACAACATGAAGACATAAAGACATTTAAAACGAAAAAAAAATTTAGATATAGGCATAACTTTCAAATATTTCATTAAAAGCTTTCTTGAAAAAATGAGACTACTGACCATGTTTCATCGGGGGAGGGGGGCAGTTTTTTTTTTTAAAAAGAAAAGCTAAAAAATAATAAAACCCTTTTGTGAATCTTCATGAGACGTCATGAAAACTGTCTTGTATTTTCATATAACTTATATTAGATTAGGTAAACTAGGATGAAAACTATTTAAAACTTGAATAAAACTGTGTAAGGTTACATGAAACTTGCCTTCTAAAAAAGGAATGTAACTTGTCAACAACAAAATGATACATTGTGAAACTTAATGCAATGAAACTACTTACTAGGGGTGAGCTCAATTCTCAGCTGGTCCATTTCAGCTTACAGCTCTGTATCAGTGGGGCTTGCCAATGTTGTAGACGACTTTCTGGCAATAAGTTGAAATTCATCAATCTCGGCTGCACCCCCCGGTGCATGATCCTCTTTGTTAGCCTTGGTGAATCCATGATCCTCATCGATATACTTGGTAGGTGCAAGATCCTCTTCATTAGCCTTGGTAGGTACAAAATCCTTTTCATTAGCCTATGTGGGTACATGATCATCCCCAACAACATGTACATGATCCTCTTCATTAACCTTAGCAGCATCTTCATATTGGGTCTAAGAACCGATGCCAGTTGCCTCATGGGCAGCAACATCGCCGATTTGGACCACCTCATGAAGCATGCCATTGCATCGGATGTCTACAAAAAAATGGAACTAGATGTTAGTATTTGATGAAACTAGTTGAAACTTGATGTTATCATTTGATGAAACTAGATGAAATTAGACGAGACTAGTAATCAGTATTTGATGAAACTTGATAAAACTAAATGAAACTAGATACCACTTGATGAAACTAGATGTCAGTATTTGATGAAACTACATGAAGCAAGATGTTAGTACTTGATGAAACTAGATGTTAGTATATGATGAAACTTCAAATACTTTCATATGAAACTTGATGAAACACATGAATTAGTTTTACCCAGTTATTGGGAATTGAACTTCATTAAAGTTAATGAAACTGCATGAAACATTATAAAACTTGCTCTACAAAAAAAAACATGAATAAATCAGTGCCACACAATGTCACTAGTGATACTTGGCAGTAAAAACATTTTAGAATGGATAGCTACTTACTAGGTGCAATATCCCCTTCATTATCCTTGGCAGGTACAAAATCTTCTTCATTAGCCTCGACGGGTACATGATCATCTTCATCCAAAGTTACATGATCCTCTTCATTAACCTTAGCAGCATCTTCATCTTGGGCCTGAGCATCGAAACTATTCCCTACCTCATTACGGAACTCAGCAATGATTTCTGTGTCGGATGACGCAATCTGTGACTCAAAATATTGAATGACATCTTTAACAAGTTGAGAGCGTCTGCACTGAAGCTTCATATTGAACTTCTCGATCAACTTAGCCATAGCATTTCTCTGTTTTGACATGAAACAAAAACATCGGAAAGAAAATGTTAAACCACAATCACTAAAAAAATCACTATATTTAATAAAAATTTAAGATGGAAACACACACACACACAAATGACTAACCTCATCGCACATCCTTCCAGTCTCAGCATCACCATCGACGCCTAGTCCATCACCATGACTCTCACTATGCACATCATTTTGATAAGGCTCGGACAAATTCTAGAGCATAGATAGAAAAAATACACAAAATAAGAGCAAAAAAATGGATCATTACTTTGCTCATGGACAAAAAGAATAAAACAGATTTATGAAAAATAAAACAAAGTACTCACCTCTTTACTGACTGAGATTTCCTTATACGTATCACCAACAACCCCATGTGTTTCATCCCCATTCGACACAGCATACAAGATTTCAGATAAATCCCGCACCTTCAAGTGACCATACTGAGTCTCTATGTGGTTCCTCGCTGAAGACTTGACATCAAATGTGCTCAAAAACTTGAGATGTGCAGTCGTAATATGTTCTAGACGCAGGATGCCTCGCGGAGTCAATATGCTCAGTGCATGTACAAAGTCGACATATATCAACTACACATAAAAAGTGATGCAATAAAAAATAAATAGAAAAGGTTGTGTTAGTACAACACACACACATATGATACTCACATGCTTCAAAACACAAAGAACCAAAAGAAAATGTGACTTAAATCAAGAATATGGACGCACCCGCGCACTTGCACATTAGATGCTTGGGATGCTTTGTAGTCCTGTTATGCCTTGAAGTAAATAATCACTGATGAAGTCGCACCAGTTCATCTCCTTTATGTTCTTTATATCGTGACTTTACTCAATAAAGATCTGTTGATATAGTGACTTGTGTTGATTGCAAAATATAGACAAAACATTCTTTTATTTTTATTGCATCCCTTTATGTGCGCTTGTTATATGTTGACTTTATACATGCATCGAAACATATTGACTCATGAGGCATCATGCGGCCCGAATATATTATGACCGCACATCTCAAGTCTTTGAGCTCATTTGATGTCATGTCTTTAAAAGGAACCACACAAAGACTCGATATGGTCGCTGAAGGTGGATCAAGTTGATCAACAAGTTCACGATATGAAGCTTTTCATAAAGCTTTTGTTCTTTTTGTCCATACTCATGATCTATTTTTTGCTCTTATTTTGTTTGTTATCTATTAAAGACGCTGCTCAATATTTTAAGTCACGGATTAACCTTTCCATCCAACGCAAAAAATCATTGATCAACAAGTTCAATATGAAGTTCCGTGATGAGGTAAGGAATAGTTTCGATGCTCAGGCCTAAGATGAAGATGCTACTAAGGTTAATGAAGAGGATCATGTACTAGTTAATGAAAATGATCATGTACCCGTCGAGGCTAATGAAGAGGATATTGCACCTAGTATGTAGCTATCCATTCTAAAATGTTTTTACTACCAAGTATCACTAGTGACATTGTGTGCCATTGATTTATTCATGTTTTTTTTGTAGAGCAAGATTTACATTGTTTCATGTAGTTTCATTAATTTTAATAAAGTTCAATTCCAAATAACTGGGTGAAACTAATTCATATGTGTTTCATCAAGTTTCATATGACAGTATTTGAAGTTTCATCATATATTGACATCTAATTTCATCAAATACTGATATCTAGTCTTATCAAGTGTCATCTAGTTTCATCAAATACTGATAACTAGTCTCATCTAGTTTCATCAAATGCTGACATCAAGTTTCAACTAGTTTCATCAAATACTAACATCTAGTTCCATTTTTATGAAGACATCCAATGCAATAGCTTGCATGATGAGGTGGTCCAAATCGGTGCTGTTGCTTCCCTTTAGGTGGACCCCAACCACGAGCACGTAGTGTTGTTGCATTCCTCCTTGTATAGCTGCATAAATATACATTTTCATCATTAGGTAGGATGATAGTCTCATTTAAAACAATTTGAAGCTGAGGGAACGAATTCACCTTTATGGTCGTATGCGTTTGTGGCATGGTTACATCATCCTCCCTTTCTTGAAAACAAAGCCGTCCTCGGCTTTTGATAAGCTGAAAATAGGGTAATAAAGAAGCCAATGTGTACGCATGGTATATGTATATGTCATCTGTTTTAACGGTTCTTCGTTGTTGCATGATATAGCACAAAGCTTCAGTAGGAGATATTCTATCAAATACTTATGTGTAATTAATTCGACATGTGCAAAATTATAAGAATTCAGATCAGCACATGGTTCGTTCAAGTCAACACAAGAAATATCAAAAGATTGCACTACGGCAAGTATATTCAGTACTTGATGAAACTAGATGTTAGTATATTCAGTACTTGATGAAACTAGATGTTAGTATATGATGAAACTTCAAATATTTTCATATGAAACTTGATGAAACACATATGAATTAGTTTTACCCAGTTATTTGGAATTGAACTTCATTAAAATTAATGAAACTGCATGAAACATTGTAAAACTTGCTCTACAAAAAAAAACATGGATAAATCAATGCCACACAATGTCACTAGTGATACTTGGCAGTAAAAACATTTTAGAATGGATAGCTACTTACTAGGTGCAATATCCTCTTCATTATCTTTGGCAGGTACAAAATCCTCTTCATTAGCCTCGGTGGGTACATGATTATCTTCATCAAAAGGTACATGATCCTCTTCATTAACCTTAGCAACATCTTCATCTTGGGCCTGAGCATCAAAACTATTCCTTACCTCATCACGGAACTCAGCAATGATTTCTGTGTCAGATGACGCAATCTATGACTCAAAATATTGAATGACATCTTTAACAAGTTGAGAGCGTTTGCACTAAAGCTTCATATTGAACTTCTCGATCAACTTAGCCATAGCATTTGTCTGTTTTGACATGAAACAAAAACATCAGAAAGAAAAGGTTAAACCACAATCACTAAAAAAATCACCATGTTTAATAAAAATTTAAGATGGAAACACACACACAAATGACTAACCTCATCGCCCATCCTTTCAGTCTCAGCATCACCATCGATGCCTAGTCCATCACCATGACTCTCACTGTGCACATCATTTTGATAAGGCTCAGACAAATTCTAGAGCATATATAGAAAAACATACACAATAAGAGCGAAAAAAAATGGATCATGATTTTGCTCATGGACAAAAAGAATAAAACAGATTTATGATAAATAAAACAAACTACTCACCTCTTTAGTGACTGAGATTTCCTTATACGTATCACCAACAACCCCATGTGTTTCGTCCCCATTCGACACATCATACAAGGTTTCAGATAAATTCCGCACCTTCAAGCGACCATACTGAGTCTCTGTGTGGTTCCTTGTTGAAGACTTCACATCAAATGTGCTCAAAGACTTGAGATGCGCAGTCATAATATGTTCTAGAGGCGGGATGCCTCGTAGAGTCAATATGCTCGGTGTATGTACAAAGTCGACATATATCAACTGCACATAAAAAGGGATGCAATAAAAAATAAATAGAAAATGTTGTGTTAGTACAACACACACATATGATACTCACATGCTTCAAAAAACAAAGAAACAAAAGAAAATGTGACTTACATCAAGAATATGGACACACCCACACACTTGCACATTAGATACTTGGGATGCTTTGTAGTCCCTTATGCCTTGAAGCAAATAATCACCGATGAAGTCGCACCAGTTCATCTACTTTATGTTCTTTATATCACTGACTTTACTCAATAAAGATCTGTTGATATAGTGACTTGTGTCGCAAGTAGTTAGAGGAGGAGACTTTCCCTCCTCCATTCGAGAATATATCTTTCAATGAAGAGGAGCTGCAAGGAAGGTTCAAACTTGATTGGTATTGACTTGCCAAGATCTTTAGACCCTTGTCACAATTATCTTTATCGACCATCTTGTCAACCCCTTGGGTATAATATGGAATCATTTTGTTGACATAATTTCTAATGAAAGGATTTCACTGCTTGATTTGAAATTATTCATTATCCATCGAGGTTAATGAATAATTTCAAATAGGCGAGTTATCGAAATTTGTTGATTCCATATTTTTGATATATTTTAGTTAGAGGAGGATGAAGGAGCCGAGGTTCAAATTGAAGGTATAATATGGTAATAAGCTGTCTATTTGAAATTATAAGCTATATTTTGTTATGAATGGATCGAGTAAGCCCCTAATAGTGAAATCCCTTTCATCCCTCTAGAAGAGTTATGTCAACAAAATGGGGTTTCAAAGCCTCCTATCAATGGCAGAGTGTGAACTATCCAAGGGGTTGTCAGTATGGCTAATAAAGAATGTGAATTGTGATAAGGGTACGCTAGAGATCGGTGGCAAGTCCATACAAATCAAGCAGTTGACAAAGAAGCTTCTCGAGGTTCGTTGCGGTACCATGCAAGTACCGGCGCCGATGGATGTGGAGGGTACATTGAAAGATAGATTCTCGAATGGAGGGAGGGAAAAGTTTGTGAATGTGGATATACCTGAGATGATTAGCGAAATAGACGAGACATTTTGCAAATCTTTCATGCTTATCATGTTTTGTCTATATTTAGCACCCAACACAAGTCACTATATCAACAGATCTTTATTGAGTACATTTAGTGATATAAAGGAGATAAACTAGTGAAACTTCATCAGTGATTATTTGCTTCAAGGCATCAGGGACTACAAAGCATCCCAAGCATCTAATGTGCAAGTGCGTGGGTGCATCCATATTCTTGATGTAAGTCACATTTTCTTTTGGTTCTTTGCATTTTGAAGCATGTAAGTATCATATGTGTGTCTGGTACTAACACAACCTTTTTTCTTTATTTTTTATTGCATCCCTTTTTTATGTGCAGTTGATATATATCAACTTTGTACATGCACCGAGCATATTGACTCCATGAATCATCCTGTGTCTTGAATATATTACGATTGCACATCTCAAGTCTTTGAGCTCATTTGATGTCATGTCTTCAACGAGGAACCACACAGAGACTCAGTATGGTCACTTGAAGGTGTGAAATTTATCTGAAACCTTGTATGATGTGTCGAATGGGGATGAAACACATGGGGTTGTTGGTGATACGTATAAGGAAACCTCAGTCAGTAAAGAGGTGAGTAGTTTGTTTTATTTATCATAAATCTGTTTTATTCTTTTTGTCCATGAGCAGAATCATGATCCATTTTTTTCGCTCGTATTTTGTGTATGTTTTTCTATCTATGCTCTAGAATTTGCCCGAGCCTTATCAAAATGATGCGCATAGTGAGTCATGGTGATGGACTAAGCGTCGATGGTGATGCTGAGACTGAAAGGACGGGCGATGAGGTTAGTCATTTGTGTGTGTGTTTCCATCTTAAATTTTTATTAAACATGGTGATTTTTTTAGTGATTGTGGTTTAACCTTTTCTTTCCGATGTTTTTGTTTCATGTCAAAACAGACGAATGCTATGACCCAGTTGATCGAGAAGTTCAATATGAAGCTTTAGTGCAGATACTCTCAGCTTGTTAAAGACGCCGTTCAATATTTTAAGTCACGGATTGCGTCATCTAAAGCGGAAATCATTGCTGAGTTCCGTGATGAGGTAAGGAAAAATTTCGAAGATGCTGCTAAGGTTAATGAAGAGGATCATGTACTTGTTGATGAAGATGATCATGTACCCGCCGAAGCTAATGAAGAGGATTCTGTACCTGCCAAGGATAATGAAGAGGATATTGCACCTAGTATGTAGCTATCCATTCTAAAATGTTTTTACTGTCAAGTATCACTAGTGACATTGTGTGCCATTGATTTATTCATGTTTTTTTGTAGAGCAAGTTTTACAATGTTTCATGCAGTTTCATTAATTTTTAATGAAGTTCAATTCCAAATAACTAGGTAAAACTAATTCATATTTGTTTCATCAAGTTTCATATGAAAGTATTTGAAGTTTCATCATATACTGACATCTAGTTTCATCAAATACTGATATCTAGTTTTATCAAGTGTCATCTAGTTGTAGAAAGGCTGGAGGGGTTGGTGTTCGAGTTCGGATGCATGTAGTGTTGGTTCGGCGGCCAGTCTGAGGCTGTGGCAGTAGGGATCCTGGAATTGGGGCATAGCAGCAGGTCATTCCAGATGAAACATAAAAGAAACTGCAAGGGGATGTATTCAGCATTTGTCTTACATAAGGAAGCACCATAAATAAAAGACGACAATGAAGCAAAAGTGACAGGAGCCGCAGTAGCGCTCTTTGTAATATGCATGATCCTAAAATTGTCTTCGACTACAGCAAGGTGGGGCACCTTCTTTTAAGTCGCCACCACTAGGGCGCCTTGAGCGACAAATGAGCCTATGGAGACGTGGTTAGAGTCACATGCGGTGTGGATGTTGCCTCTGTCCCTTGCATGTCAGGTAAGTAGTGACCTCCGATCTCGATAAGAGCGTCATCGGCTTGCGAGGTGAGTTGGCAGTCCATCTTGAAAAGCTGCGTGAGAGCACAAATTTTGTCTTGTGGTAGAGGAGCTTCGAAGGTTGCAATATACTATTTGAGTGCAGTGTCCATCAAAGGTTGGTCTTTTGGTAGAGTGCCCAGCTTGTGAGCGAGTGCTTCCTGAGCTCGGTGCAGCATAGAGCACGGTCTTCGCTTGGCCGCGAGACGTACACTACATTGAAGGTTGACCTGTCTGGTACTGCGTGTGCACTTGTTTTGGGGAGGAGTCGGTGTAACGAGTATCGGTGGTGGCGGACTGGAGAACAGTGTCGCCTTCAGGTCGTCCCACTGTCTTGTCTCCTGCACCTCTTCTTGTCTAGCCTAGACCGAAGGGTGGTGTTGGCTCCGGTCGGCGGTCTTCTGGTGTGCATCTGTTGGCTCGTCGGCCTGGGACTGCCAGGTGACAGCAAGGTGGGTGGACCCCCCAGATGGGGTAGTGTTCCCACCTGTTGTGTGGGGCGCTTGAAGAGCACCGGTTGGCTCCTCGGCATTGTCTCCTAGGCTGAAACCCGGGTTTGGTTCGGTGAAGGGGCCCAGCTCCAGTGGGTGCATCGGCGCTGCCTTATGTGGGATCCCACCTACCGGGTCTGACACTTGAAGGTCCACAATCAGCGTTTCAGCACTGCCTCCCAGGATGGAGACTGGGCATGTGTTGGTGAAGGGGACCGGCTCCAGTGTTGGCTTCGGCACTGCCTGGGGTGAGTCAACAAGGACCTTTGTGGTCTGGGCCTCTTGGTCGAGGTTGCACTCTTGGTCTTGGGCAGCAGTTGGGGAGGTTGGGGGCAACGAGTTCGACCTCGTGGCCATCAAAGGACCCGATGCTAGACCGAGTTTGACAGCGGCCACCGACGCATCCTTGATGTAGTCCTCCACTTTGCGTAGCCAGTCGCCCCGCGCCTTCTCAGAATAAGGGATAGGTTGCAAGGATGTCTGGGGTTGGGTTTTGTCAAAAACCTCATGAAGTGTTGCACACAAGGAGTTGGCGTAGGAAGCAAAAGCTCCTGAAGTGTTCGATCAGTTGTTGCTTTGCTCTAGTGATTGGTTGGATAGGCCGAAGCATCCTGGGCCGACCCACATTGCTCTGGAAGGGGGTGCTGGTTCCCCTTGTGCCACTGCCCAGCGACGGCCATCCCTATTGCCGCCATGCGAGTGATCCTGGCGGGGGGATCGATCGCGTTCCCGGTCCGAGCCCAGACGTAGCTTGATTGAAGTGTCAGAGCTCCTTTGGCTTCGACGATTGGTGTGGTTGTGGCGACCCTTGTCGTTGTCAATGTCATCGCTGTCCTTGTGCCTCCAGTTGAGGGTGGAAGGGTGGTCGTCGCGGGCCAAGTGGCGTGGAGGACGACAGTGGCCGCGGGGATTGCGGCGATCCTTTGTTGGGAGGTTATCCTTCGTGTCTTCTTCCTGCCAAAGTGGTTGTTGAGGGATATGACTCAAGCCCCCTTTGGATTCCAGCGTGCCATCTATCGCCCCTAGGTTCCATGGAAGCCGGGTTGTGATAGGCTCGTACGGGGTAGTGTCCGCTGCCGAGAGGAAGTCGTCGAGGGGTGCAGCAGTGTGGTCCTCAACATAGTCGAGGTAGATGATCATCCGGTGGGTGAGCTCTCGCCTCCATTTGTTCGGGAGACGAGAGCTCGCTTCTGGCTTGTTAGGTTCGTCACCGCGGTACGTGAAGTTGTCCAAGCGAACACCAAGAGCCCTTCCAGACAGAGTCGGACGTGAAAGAACATCGCCGCACCGAAAGCATGGCTCACCGACCTCCATGGTCGCACGTGAATCTCTAGAGCTTCGTGGTGAAATCTCTTCACGTCTGCACTCTGTCCCTAGATTGCTTGCTGCTAAACTTCAGGAGGTAGGTCTCCAGATGGTGGAGGGATACCGTGACGTCCTCACGACGCAGGCCGAAACGGCGCCAAACCGCCTCTGCCACTGCTCTGTCATCGACGCTGGCGTCGCCTCACAGCACCCATGCGACGAGAGCGGTGGCCTCCTAGTCTTGGCGGGCGCGGTCGAGCTGGGGGTAGCCATTGACGATGCAATAGTCCTCGTCTGGACGGGTATCAGGTGCGCCAAGAAATGCCATGGGCAGGGCGCGTTGTTTTGGGGGAGCTTGCCGCCAAGGTTCCTTCGGAGGAGCTCGTCGCAGCGAAGGGGGTGGTCGGTGAAGCTTTTGCCTGCGCTGGCACTCTTTAGCCTGATGGCCTGAGTTGAAGCAGAGGAAGCACCGATTGGGGTCACGACAGCTTGAGATTTTGTGGTCTTGAGCGAGGCACCGAAAGCATCTTCCTTTAGTTTTATTGTGGAAGGAGGCTGAGACTGTGTCAGGGCGTGGGGTGGCTTGGCGTCCAGTTGCACACCACCATCGAGGCCGCTTTACTTCCTGCCAACCTTCTTCTGCGCTAGGCCGAACAACATTGAGTTTGAGCGATTGTGGGCCTTTTCTAACATGGGGATGCGTAGCATGCTCGAGGAAGCTTCGATGGGACAAGGGTGACGAGCTAGTTCAGTAGCCCTGGGGGAGGTCTGTGGCACTTGAATGTGCTTCGGCGGATGGAGGTTGTTGGGGGCTTCCACTTGGGCGCGGTCGAAGACGCTGCAAGGAGCTCGGGCGGAGGTAAGGCCGATGGCTGTGAGGGCCAGATCTGATCTGGATCTAGCCCTGCTGGCCCTGGGAGAGGTTTGGGGTGGGGATTTGCTTTGGGGGAGGATGGTAGGTGGGACAGGGAGGCGGTGGAGGTAGGCGGGAGTGTGGAAGGCGGAAGAGAGGGGCGCTTGCAAGCAAGGCAGAAGAGAGAAGGAATGGCGGAGGCGGTGGGCGGTTTGGGAGGGGGGTCTGCGCGGGGGGGGGGGAGGCGGGATTGGAGTGGCACCGTGGGAGAGTATGGTTGGGGCGCTGGTCGCCTAGGGGGTCGCCAAAGCCGAGGGAGAGGGGGGACAAGTAGTGCCCTGTATCATTTGGGAGGTCTAAAAGAACTGAAAATTATTTAAAGTGTTATCATAAGTATTTTTCGGATGATTCAACTTTCAACCTAATGGTCTGCATATTAGCATTGCCGTCTGATCTCTATCAATGTTCTGGTGATGCTTGGGTTGGGTAATGTTACTGGGCGTGCGTCCTATGCCATCAAAACCCAAAGCCAGTCGTAATTATAGACGGTCCACCAGCAGCCAGCCACTCGTAATTCGCTGGCCCACCAAAGCCGGAGGCCCAAAACCCAAACCCTCCCCTGAACCTACGCCGCCACCGAAGAGGCGGAAGAGTCGAGAGCAAGAACTAGGAGGAGGACAGAGAGACACCAATCGATTCACCAATGGCGGGCGGCGGGCTGTTCGGCGGCGCCGGCGCGTTCTGGGCGACGCGGGCGCTGGAGGTGGTGAAGCGGAACGACTCTCCGGGGCTGCTCTGGAAGCGCATCAAGCTCACCACCACCCGCAAGAACAACGCCAAGAAACGCCTCAAGCGCCTCTGGCAGGTAACAGCAGGACCCATCCAATCCATCCCCTTCTTCACCTTCCTCTCGTTTCCTCTCGGATGTTATCCATGCGGATGCGGTGCGAGTTGTTTCTTTGAACAATTTCCCGATTCATGCGCAGGTCCTGTGTTAGGTCGAAATGATTAAACTGTTGATTATCTTGAATCTTGAGCATTGCACTAGTTTGTTCTTGACATATTGTGGTTAGTTGTTTTGTTGTGCTGCCTAGTTAGTTCTCTGTTCATGTTTGGGTAATTTGTTTGGCACAAATCTGGGAGTGCCAACATTTAGGCTGCAATCCGTGGTGTTGTTCTAGCAAAAGGGCTGTCAGTTGGGTTGATTGTGCCTTGTAATTGATTCAATAAACTTGCACTTGATGCTAGCGTACTTGTTTGTGATTAAAGAGGAGAGTGGTTTTGAGCGTGGATGGACATGGTGAAGCTTAGCCATGAATCTCGAGTCAAAATGGATACCAACAGTTGCTCAGTGCATCAGGTCTGCTGGCATTTTCTGTAATTTTGTGTGATCAAAATTGGATTTTGTTGTTCGGAGCTATTTTTTTAATTTTTGTTGCTCTCACATGTAACATCATCAAATTTTATTTGTGAATTAGTTAAAAAATAATAATTAATTTATGCTAATTGGGACTAATGGCCAATGGGCCAAGTGTGGGGCATTGTTATAAAACCCGGATCGGATCGGCAGTTGAACCGGAAAAACCTAGAGCCAGAAACTTTACCGGGCCGAGCACACTCACAAGATTGGAGATGCAATTGACCTAGAAAAAACCCAGCCGACCTAGCCGATTTTGCTTGACCCGGCCGGGTTTTGCTCATGAGGCCAATTTTCAAGAAACCTCTCAAATGAAAGAGTTTTTCAAGACAAAACTGAAGGGTATGTTCATGCTTTTGGTGCTGCTAGGTTTTAGTTGGAATCCCCTTGTGAAATTGGCGACTACACATAAATAATTTTCATCTTTCTCACTCTCTCACTCTGGTCGGCAGCTCCTCTCTATTCTCTACTCAGCTTCGCCTCCATCAGTGAGATATGATGCATTTTCCTACTTACTTGCTTTGCTTGTCTCTACTCTCTAGTCTTTGTTAAGATGTAAGGGTTAGATTTTTACCGCTCTATTTTCTAATCAGAGTAATATATAGTTAGATCTAAGACATATATAGTAAGATGTAAGTTGGCAATTCATGTATTAAGCCCAACATGTAGTGCATCTAGATGTGAGAGGAATTGGAGCATATTTAAACATATTCATTTTAAGAAGAAAAATAGACTAGAACATCAACTGTTTGAATGATCTTGTTATTGTGTGAGCATATGATGTCTCTCTTTGACTGACTTAATTTGTTGTTCAGAATACAGATTCTTTAATTATTATTGTTTTTTGTGTATCATTGATTTCCCCCCTTTTGTGTGTGTGTGTGTGTTAAATTTGAAAACATGCGGTTCGTCCACCGGGTCAGTGACCTGAGACTTCGACCTGGTCAATGATCGGTCCGGGTTTTATAACTATGGTGTGGGGCTAATCAGGTTCTGGTGTAACTTTAGTCGGGACTAAACTGGAGTTTGGTTCGTGAGAGAAGGAAAATTAGGGCAAAAAATGTTGGAAACCCTGATCTCTCCCCCACATCCCACTCCCATGCATTATAATCCCCGCCCATCCTCGGTGTGCATGCGTGGCCAGACCCATGAGCCTTGTCACCCATCTGTCCACATGCGTTGCCACTACCATGTGCCCGGTTGCTATCGTGCCTTGCCGTGGCAAACTAAAGGTGTAGGTGATAGTATACGGCTGTTGGAACAGGGAAAACGTTTGCCACAGCACGAGGAATCGCTGCCGAGAGTCCGAGACAGGAGTGCAACAGCCAAAGAAGAATGAGAGGAGGAAAAGAGACGTCCATTGAGTCACCGATTTTGTGGGTATCAATTCCAGTCTCTTGCCCTAGTTAGTAACCTTGGATTAAATTGTTTTTGCGGTAGATTAGTGGTACTAGTTGCATGATTTGGTGGCCGGATGCCAGGAAGCTCTGTTTTTAAATCACATTGGGGTCAATGTGAGTTTGTCTGTTTTGAGGGCCTTCCCTACCTAATCATGAAAAGTAACAAATAGCAAAGTTGTAGACCGTGCTCTAAGAATTCCATAGAGTATTGCCAATCCAAATTTGGTTATCTGGAACTTCACCTTTGTGAGAATCTGTTGCCATTTTCAGCAGCAACACTGATTCGTGAACTAACGTTTGAAATTGGCCATATTAACTTTTAGAGTGAAATGTGAAGTGATAGGTGAATTTGAATAGTTGTGTAAAAAGTTAAACAAGGTTTCTGCTGTAAAGTTAATTCAGCCGATTTCGCAGAATAATTCACGAATTGATGCTGGAAACAGCAACAAATTATTGCAAAAGAAGATAGCACAGCTTTTAATCTATCCAACCAAATGTGGAGTTTCAATACTTTATGGAAAGCTTAGAGAACAATGTAGATGTACAACTTTCCTATTCGCTACTTTTCATCATCAAGCCAGGAAAGCCCTCAAAACTGCGAAAGACCACAGTAATGTCAAGCAGATATATTAAAAAGGGGTTTTCGAGCAGCTAGCCCCAAATTATGCAATTACTGCTAATCTACCACAAATTCTAATACAAGATTACTAAGGTTGCTCCCAATGCTCCACCTTGGCTGGTATCTTAAGTCTGCCATGTAGGCAAATTGATGATGTGGCATCATGGTTAATGAGGAGAGATAATACTTTAGTATCTAATTTGGATACCAGTTTGGGCTCGAAATCCAACGCGTTTAGGCTGCTCCCAATGCTTAAATACTAGTAAAGATCATGCATGTAATTAAATGAAACAGCCTAAGATACTACACCATAAGAAACCATGCATTGGAAAGATAGTATCCTAACACTTCTCATGCACTAAGAAACTACACTAAGATACTGTCCATTGGGAGCAGCCTAACTAGGGCAAGAGATTGGAATTAATACCCACGAATACGGACGATGAAATTGATGAGTCAGCGGACTTCTCTTCTCTTTTGCTCTTCTCTTGCTGCCGCACTCCTGTCGAGGCAGCCCTTTAATGTCACCTCCACCTCTTGTCTCCATTGGCAGGGCGGCAGCAACTGAGCACAGCAGCAGCAGCAGTGCTTGTGGACGGCACGGGTGGCAGCGACTCGTCTCTTTAGCACGCACGGCAAGAGAGGAGAGGTTGTGCGAGGGAATAGGAGTGGCGGCGCTTGGATTTGGCTAGGCGTGCATGTTGAGGATGGACAGGAGCTATAACACAGTGGGACGTGGGGAGAGGTTATGGTTTCCACCTATTTTTTCCTTGTTTTCCTTTTCTCTCTCAAACTAGACTCCAGCTTTCTCCCAATTAAAGTTCAACCGGAACCCGATTACCCCCACACTTGGCCCATATGACCCAATTAGCATAAATTAATTATTCTTCCTATTAATTCAGCAATAATATTTTTTCTGCACTTCTTGCTTTCCTCCTCTCCGTGAAGCTTGGTCCTGCAAACAGGTACAACCATTCGCTGCAATAGCATCCTTTGTCCACTGCTCTGTTGTGCACTTTATCTTCGGCAGTAATACTCCTTCCTTGATACTTATTTTAGTAAAGCGTGTACAGTTGCCAGTATGATAGTAGAACCATCCAGAGCTCCCGCCAGAACTCCCTTGAATCTTGAATTGTAGCGTAAGCAATCCACTGGTCTTGACTTGTTACGGATCTGAAACATTGATAAGGTCCTTCGTGTTGCTGCATGTGACATAATTAGTTCATATATTATCATTGTCGGTTGTCACTGGGCACATCTGATACAGCTACAGCCACCATTAAAGAGAGTTATTTGTTTGGACGTTTGGACGAGCATTACTGGTATTTATCTGGTCCCGTTAGTTCTATGCATTACTTAGATGTTAGGCCCTTCTTAAAGTGTCCTGTCAGGACATCGCATCTCTTGCTTTGTTTCTTTACCGGCATGTTCAAGTTCAATTTTTTCAGGTTTCCCCTCATTTTGCTCTATTGCAATTTACAAATGATATATATCTATACTCCTAAGTGTTTTGTTCAAATTTTGGTTTGGAGCTTTATGCGCTATGATTTCTTAGAATTTTATTTTCATTAGACGCATCTTTTATTCTCTGCAACAAGAACAGATCAAATGAGGTTGAGCAAGAAGTCAAGAATAGAAACAACATTATTCTGCTACTCAGGCAGCCAAAGTTTCTTACCAGCTGGCATTAGGTAATTTTGGAGGACAAGATTATATGTGCACTGAATCCTAAACAAAGGAATTTGTAACAGAAGTCCAAATTTTCCGGACTTGTGATATTATGATTTATGTTGCGGAAATTCCAACCAAGCTGTACTTCTTTTTTAGATTCCAAGCTGTACATGTTATACCATTGATTTTGAACAATACTTGATGGATGGAGCTCATGTAGTCTGTAGATATGTTTTTATTTAAAATCTGTGATTGATTATACTGTGATAACTCTTAGCGAGTTGGCCTATGATGTGAGAGTTAAGTCAATAACGGCCAATCGTGTTTCCTTGCAATTGCATGTGCTGTTCTCACTTATTAAAATTCCATTGGTCGCTTAGCGTTTAATCTTCTAGTAGTCTTCCATGCCATCTTCTCAGCTGAGTAACATGCTAGTAACATTTTGTAATGTCTGCTTTCAGAACGAGGCAGTTATAAGGGCTTGTGGTGAAGCAGAATCATCGTCGACATCAAACACCGCTGCCGCAGCTGGGAAACAACAGTAGCTTGCAAAATCAAGTTATGACTTTTGGAGAAGCTTATTTGCAATTGGAAAAGGGCCAGTGACCGAAACATGACATGCTGAAGCCTAAACCATGTCCTTCCATATTGTCAGTTTGTCATTTCACTAATTGGAACTAGTTACATGTACACATCCACTTTCTTCATTAAGAGGACATCATTGCTTGCTGCCATGCGCTTTTCTGCCTCCTCGTGCTTACATCAATGTTTAGCATCTTTTCCCCCCTCCTGAAACTTACTATTTTCCATTTCAGTTTTGTCCTTGTGTTTCGCATCGCTTCTCTGAAGCTACTTATTAATAACATGTTTGCTTCCCTCCATACTGCATCATGCTTAGGTCAGTGAATTTACTATTCTGCTGATGTGCTATTATTGTTTGTAATTAGTATATTTAATAGCCGGTGCAAAGGCCTCTGAGGGTATATACAATAGTATAGACAGCTGCTGTCTATAACAACTATCCATATCACTTATAGATAGAACTAAAGACAGCTCATACAATGGTATAGACGGCTGCTGTCTTTTTAGTTGTCTTTATAGAACACACAATCTTTTAATGCTTTTCTTGTTTCTTGTGCTATAATCGACTACAGGATTGTAGACAGCATCTTTCTCCCTCTTCATTCTCTTTTATTCACGTCAGCAAAAATCCTACGTGGCAATGGTTATAGACGACTGACATAAGCTCATTGTACATGCTCTGATGATCCGGGACAGTATTTAGTTGCAGTTTCATTTTCAGGATCCGAATGCTCTACTGACTACTAGGATGGTATTTAATTACAGCATTCAGATGGAAGTGCTTGATCTTTCTTCATTTGTTTTGCTCTCTCGTGTCCTTGCCATTATGCTGTTTTTTTTGTTCGAAAGACCGCGTTATGTTGTGACTGCTATCTTCGATTTATCTATCCTTTTAATTTAAGATGTTGAGAGTGGTGGGGAGGTTGCAGTGATGACACAAATGGATCGTCTTCATCTCGAGGAGGCTGAAATCGATGAATCTGTTGCTGAGATTGAGGCAGAGAAGGGTGCCCCGAAGGACACCAAATTCTTGGTTGTGCTATGCCTTCATTCCATCGACACTTCTAGCGCGGCAGCTGTTATGTTCCGTAACACTATTTTAGCTGTTCTACAGGAATGCTAGATTGTTGGGTGAAAGTGGATGCTTGTGTAATGCGATGCACCCATTCTGTCGTTGACGTCAGCTAGTCACCATTTCTAAGCTTGCAAGTTTGGTTAAGACTTAGGACATGAGGGAGAATCTGTTCCCATCAAGGACAGATCTGGTCCCTTGTGATGTGCTATATATAGTCGCATGTGTTCATATTTGCATTTTTTACATATGCTGATACAAGTACAAACGCAACTAAATATATATAGTCGCATGTGTTCATATTTGCATTTTTCACATATGCTGATACAAGTACAAACGCAACTAAATATCTGGCTGCGTGTACCTTTACCTGGGTTGGCAAGAACCGGAGGCGGTAGATAAAACCGAGACTTGCAAGTTGCAAGTATGTAGTACGATTGATGGATGGCAAGGTTCACAAATATTTTGTTCACTTTATAATATTCTGAAGAATAGTATTTGTGTGTTAATAGTTGTAGAAGAAGGCTACTTGTGATGTGCTATATATACTCGCATGTGTTATTTGGTTGCATTAATAAGATGGTACCGGATGGTTAAGATGCGTTTGGTTTAAGTGATGAAGTTACATAGAAGTATTAGCATGATTAATTATTGAAATATTTTCACGATTATTAAACAAGTTGATTCGGTTTACTCAACCAAACACAAGGATGAATGAATTCTACTTATGCTTTGTATGTTGAATCACCCATATGCCTTCATTAACCTAAGACCTGTATTCAATAACATTATATGCCCAACTTTACCCACACGATATCACAGACTATATGCCACGCAACATATCCTTTTTATATATAGTGGACTCTCGCACCCGAGGCCGACGGGCCCATACTGCTGTAAGGATAGTGTCCTAGGGGTCCACCCCGACTTGCCTTTTGATGCTATAGATATTCAATTGGATGAGCGAAGGTACTAAGCTAGGGAGTAATGACCACGCATATATTTAGCACAAGGTTCTTGTCCTTATATATATATATATATATATATATATATATATATATATATATATATATATATATATATATATATATATATAAGGACTTATACCAAACACATCCTAACACTGCAAACGTATGCTTCGGCTAGCGCAGACACAAAACCAATTGGAGTATTTCGGTCCTTTCCCCACTAAAAATTTGGCGTGAGGGCTCGGTTTGCACCGTGGGGATTTGCAAGGGTGGGGTGTTTTCTCAATCTAGTCAACCACGGTTGACTCAACGACAAATAATGGTAGCATACAATTTCTGGAGACCACCTACCAATAGCGGACTCTGCACCCCGAGGCCGAGCCCATACTGCTGTAAGGATCAACGAGTGTCCTTAGGGTCCACCCCGACTTGCCTTTGATGCTATAGATATTCAATTGGATGAGCAAATGTACTAAGTTAGGGAGTAATGACCACGCATGTGGTTGAGCGGTTTATCGTGGTTCACATTTAGCACAAGGTTCTTGGTCATAAATGAGGCGATGGCCCAACTCCGGGTTGCCCACCTCTTGATCTCACCGATGACCCATTTTCCTCGACCTCAACTTACACCCAAAATCCTATAAAGCCAACATTCCTAACAAGATTTGAAAGAGGTTTTCATGACTTAGCGTAATATTTACTAATATTTTATGTGAACCAAGGTTGTCAAGGTAAATATGGCTTACAAGAATAGGTGGTTTAATATGGGTTAAGGACTTATATCTAATCAACATGGCATTCCAAAGTATTATTTCTTTGTTGAAATACTTGGCTAAAATATTTTAATGAAGATAATAATATGAATATATGACATGTGGGTTCAATATGTTCAAGGTATGCAACTTGCCTCTGGTTCACGAATTGTCTCATGATGTGTGTCTCCGTTCGTGAAGTCCTCGAAATGCCTGCCGACGCCGAAACTCAGCAAGAAGACACAAAACCAATAAACCAATTGGCTCGACAAGGATCGAGCCTAGCAAAGCTAATCCAAGTACAACAAAAATACTAAAAGAGAAAGAAAATTAAATGAAGTCGATATTTACCGAACGGAGTTAGGATTAGACTTTACTAAGCTTCGAGACTACGGAAGGCTATACTAACTCAAGTTAGAGTTTTCGATAATTAATAATCATTTTATCGCTTATATCTATTATTTAGACACAAACAATAAATAATCATTAATCTAGGCTTAGGAATAGGAATTTTGGCTTAAAAGCAATTTCTGGAATTTTGGAATAAAACCAAATTTTACTGTGCAAGGAACAGTGTTGGGCCGGTTTTAGGATGAACAGTACTGGGCTTTACTGTGCGGCCTAAAAGAAAACGGGCCGAGCAGGCCGAAACGGCCCACGGCCGGCCCACTCGCGCGGCCAAAAGGCCGGAGGGATAGCCAAAGCGCCCCCGCGGTGCTGCGCGTGGGCGGAGCGAGCGAGGCGGCTCGGGAGCAGCGGCGCGGGCGCGACGGCGCGGCCGCAACGGCGACAGCGGCGACGGCCAAGGCGGGACGGGGAGGACAGCGCGAGGAGGCGCCGCCCAGGTAGGTCTCAAAACCCTAGGGTTTTGCGTGTGTGGGCTCGGGTTTTCTAGGGTTAGGGTTTTGGGGTGCGGAAGCGGCGGCGCTGGCATAGATCGGCGGTGCCGTGCAAATAATGGTAGCTGCGAAATTTGATTTTTGATTTGAATTTTGAAATTCGATTTTGAATTCAAACTGATTTTCAAACTTTGAAATTTTTCAGGTGTTTAAATAAACACACTAACCTAATATCGGGGGAAAACAAAACTTTTCGAATCATGTTTGCGAGTTACAAAATGATTTTTTTTAGAAAACAAAACAATTCAACAGATGATTTTTTTTAGAAAAGCTTTCTTGTACCACTTTTTTGGCATGTCAATACCAAAACACTCATCGGTTTCGTTCTATCTATGGGCCGGTCGTGGTGTGCCTTAACTACTGCTGCGCAGGAAACAAATTCTATAGGATGGGGTCTCACGGTGGGGCCTTACGGTGAGACCCCTTCCCTCCACCGCTCGATCTCTTGCCCTTCCCCTTTTCTTTCTTCTGATGGACGACAGATGCATAGGGTCTTCCTGAGACCCCGTCTTATAGAATTTATTTTGTGCTGCATATGGTACGTATCAGCTCCGCGAAACTCTTCTTCAGCCATACGGAACACATGGGATCCCATTCTACAACGGTTGAAAAAACAACATAAAACTTACAATATATCACTAAATAACTACATAATTCATAATATGCTACTTATTGTGAGGTAAGACATCAATAATATATTGTAAAGATCTGAAGTTATTCAGTAACATATAGCGAATTGCTCCAAAGAAAACAAAGGCAAGAGAACAAAGGAAGCTAGAGCATGGAGTTCGTTCGTACTCCGTCCGTCCGCACATCTAGGGACGGAGGCCATGACCTCCTGCCGTCGTCGCATGTGATGTACAACCTCCAGATCTAAGGCATTAGTTGTCTTGGATGCTAAAGAAGTTAATTAAATTTTGCGTGTGATGTATTTGAAGGGAATACTGGGCATACACATTTTTTTTGTGTCATAGGTAGCATTCAAAATAGATTGGTGATGTTAGTATTTATTAAGAGCAGATCAGATGATAGGATTAAAATAGTACTGAAGTGTGGGTTTTTAGAATTAGTTTGTGTTTCTATGCTTGAATTGTTTTAACAACGCATAAATTCTTATCTTCCAATGTTTTCGACTTTGTAGGATCAAAAGTTAATTTAAGTAAACTGAATGCTACTGAACTTCATTGAAATTGAACAATCGTCCGCACCTTCCACCTTTGACCCTTCTTGAGATTTTACTAGAGCTCCGTCACTCCGCACATCAACGATGTCGACACGAAGGCCGGAGGCGGAACTGACAGTTCCGTTCAGTCGTTATCGCCTTGCGTTCCGCCCTCCATCGAGAGATTGGTGGTCGCTCGGTTCGGAGTTGCCTTGCGTGACCGAGAGGGCGACTGCGTATGCGGGGGAGAACACGTCTGATTGGAATGGGAGTGGCGCCGGTGTCGGTGTCCCCGGTGTCCCATGGTTGTCCACGCCCGTTAAAACCTATGACATCGCTTCGAACGTAGGGAGTTTGGCAGAGGTTCTGCTGGAATTGCGCTGTGAACGGGGATTTATCCGTTTGGACGGGTGAAATTCCTGTCAGGAGTTTATTTTTTCACCTTTTTGAAGTTAAATAACAAAAATAGTCCCCACTAAAAACGAAATAGCAAAAATGGCACTTATCTCATACAAAAAAACGTTATTTTTGTTATTTCATTCACGAATAGGCTATTTTTGCTATTTCGCTTAACTCGTTTTTCAGATATGCCTGGGAAATTTGGACTTGTTTCCGAACAAAGTTTGGAGGAAAGAAAGCATCTTGATATAAAATCAAGAAGATGGTCTTTTGAAATGTTAAGAAAAAAACTGATTTCCTCGTTCCAAAATCGAGATGCTTATTTCGAGGGGTTTCCATTGGAAACACTATCGCTGAGAACTTCGAAAGGATCTAGTCCTACAAAACCCCATACGCTACTATTCATGCGCCGCTCCCATTCCTTTAATTTTTTTTTTGTTTCCTGCGCTCCGAAACAGAAGAAAACGACGCCCGAGAAAACAAACATAGTTTTGAGACGGTCAAACCGGGGGACGAGCCGGGAGGCAGGTTCGTTTTCGTCGAATTTTGAAGCGGTCCACGGATGGATCGATTAAAAAAATGCTCTGGTTGCGTACGAGACCGGCGGTGTCGTGAACTGACTTGACTCCCCAAGCAAGCGAGGAGGCCGGCCGGCCAGGTTTATTCATTTCGGTCGGTTACTTCTCGTGATGGTGACCACGGCAGCCATGAATGAGACGAGGTCGAGCCCAAGATCACAAGAAACTGACCGATCGACCTGGTCGGCTACCTCCTCTGACTCTTGATCTTCCGCCATGCATGCATATATGTGAGTGGCCACAACTAGGGATGGTAACGGATCGCATAGTCCCGAATCCGAATCTATATTTTTAAAATGAATACGAATCGAATGTCGTAACGAATACGAATTCGAATCGAATATGTATTCAATTCAATAATGCTAATATCGCATAACTTTATGACAAATCTCGAGAGAACAAATTTATGTAACATGACTACGTCACGGTCTACACAGTCGTAGCAACACCCAATGACCACATATTCGATAATCGAATCAAGGCCCCGTCGAAACATAAACGTTCCGGGAAAAATTCGGATAGTATTTGTATTCGTATCCGAGAAAAAACGAATAGCATTCGTATCCGTATCCGAGAAAAAGCAGGTAGTATTCGTATTCGTATCCGAGAAAAAACGGATAGTATTCGTATTCGTTTTTCCTGGATAGTATTTGTTTTTTCAGATACTATCCGGTTTTTTTCTTGGATACAAATAACACCGAATACGGATACGCATATTATTCGAATGCGGATTTTACTTACCACATTTGCATTTTCTCAGATATAAATATCGGATAATACAGATTATCTTTTACCATTTTCCATCTCTAGCCACAACCGCTTGCCATACTCTGCAAGTAACCTTAGCTATCTTGCTTATTCATGTCCTGCACAGTGGGACCGCCTTAATAACTTACTCCATCTTTCTTCCCTAAGCGAGATAGCAACTTAATGGTCTGGGTGTTGTTTTTTTAGTTTTGGAAGAATACTATTGTTTTGGAAAACCACGAGGTGTTTGGATGTAACAAACTATGTAATTTTGAAAGGAGGTGTATAGGGAGTAATCGAACAGTCCTTTGGAAAACAACATTCGGTCACGTCATCATTCATGACGTGACAAAACAACATTGTCACGCTATAAAAAAAGGTCCAAAAAATAGCACTTTTTATCACACCACTGGTCGTGGCGTGACCAAATAACACTATCACGCCACTGATCGTGGCATGACAAGAGCTTGACTAGAAACGGGCTGGTGTGATAGTGTTGTTTTGTCACGCCATAGATAGTGACGTGACCAAAGAGGTCAGAATTGGAAATAAAGTTCGCTGAGGGTTAACTTAAAAAAAAGGTTAATTAATAAATAAAAAAAATTCTCACTCCATCTATTTTGCAGGTACGAGGAAAAAAGGTTTCACATACATATATTACTAAATTTACATATTTTGGATTTAGTAATTTTATTAACTAAAGCATGTAAAACAAGGTTTAGGGTTGGGAAAAACATTTACTCACTTATTGCAATTTTTCTTCAGATTGGTGGTTCGTGGACACTAATTTGCTCTAGCTACAACTACAAAGGTAGATATACATATTCAGAAAACTTAAAAATATACTTAAAAAAGGGTTGAACAAAGTGGCTAGTGTAGGACATGTTTTACCTTGAAAACAGAACAACATGTTTATGACGACTAGTAGAATACCGGATATTCCTTTTAGGCTGCTCTCAATGGGCAGTATCTTAGTGTAGTTTCTTTAGTGCATGAGAAATGTTAGAATACTATCTTCCCAATGTATGATTTCTTATGGTGTAGTATCTTAGGCTATTTCATTTAATTACATGCATGATCTTTACTAGTATTTAAGCATTGTGACCTATTTGTGGTATGTACTAAAGCAATACATATTTGTTGATACACACAAACGTAAATACACGGATCGATCACAATAAATTTTATGCGTTGGATTTTGAGGCCGAACCGGTATCCAGATTAGATACTAGAGTACCATCTCTCTTCATTAACTATGGTGCAACATTATTATTTTGCCTACATGGCAGGTTTAGATACCAGCCAGAATAAAGCACTGGGAGCAGCCTTAGCCACCAATATGCCCTGAACTAAATATGGTACATGCGCCTCACACATTTTACCTTTACTCGGGGGAAGAGGTGTAGTGTCCATTTGTCCCTCGTTGGAAATTAAATATTTTAGAGATTGATTACCTGTGAGGCACAAAAAAAAAGGTCACAACAAACCAGGGAGCAAGTGATTTAATCAGATACATCCTTTTGGATTTGGCATTGCTAATTGATAATACAACAAATGAGGGCTTGTATGTGACACAATCTGATTTTGGGAAAAAAATCATTGCAAATAGAAAAAAAAAGTCTTAGATGTTAACAATACTTACTTTTTTCTGCTTGCGGGAAATTGCTAGCAAAAATTCAATAGGATATGGGAGGATGTCCATGACATATACAAAAACAACCAACATTATGTCATGTCTGCCGCCTGCAAAACCTAGCTTGCTTCCAATTCCAACTAGGGGTGGATAACGAGCCAGCTCGGCTCGGCTCGACTCGTTAAGGCTCGTTAAGAAAATAAGCTCATCTCGGCTCGGCACGTTAAGCTAACGAGCAGAATACCTGGCTCGGTTCGGCTCGTTAAAAAGCTCGAACTCGGCTCGTTAAGCTCGTTAAGAAAGTCAAGAGATCCTAGTTTGGGGCTCGTTAGGCTCGCTAAAAAAGGAAAATCCACATAATAAAATTTTTAGAAAGTCAAGAGATCACAGCTTGGGACTTGGACCTCCATGGACCATTTAAGGGTTACTGGGTTGGGCTGGTCTGGTGCTACTACTCAACTGTGCTAATTTTTGTAACGAGCTTAACGAGTAACTCGCGAGCCAGCTCGAACTCGGCTCATTAAGAAAACGAGCTAAATTGCCGACTCGGCTCAACTCGTTAAGAGACCGAGTTCGAACCGAGCCCTTAACAAGTCGAGCTGCTTTTTTTCACCCTTAATACCAGCAAGTTTGCACAGAAAAGTACCCTGCTTTACAACACAAACAAAGTACATAAGGAATATAATTTTAAAAGAAGTACCACGATATTCATATGATATAATTTTTACTAAAAAATGCAGATAACAACTTCCACAGCAAGCAGGAGTGGGTATTCAGGCAATGGCGCACAGACCAGCTCGAAACAAAGCAAGGTAAGAGGGAAAAGCATTTTTTTTAAAAAAAGAGTTACGCAAGAATTCTGATTAAAATGGTATAACCTAGTTACTAAAATGTAGATTCGTTTGTTAGAGAACAACTGGAATGCACAAATTTTGGCAAAGCATCGGAGCAACAAAAAAATGCTAGCAGTATCATGACTGAACCCACAACTGCAAACAACATATCGATACAGCAGCGAAGAAGATGTCACACAGCCTGAGCAAACTGGGTCACAAGATAAAGAAGTCCTTTCAGAGGATGACATCGACAATTTCCTTGAAAATGAAAGGATTGCTTCTAATGTACCAGATCAAGGGAATGCTAACATTGTAGACAAACTCACGCCAAAAACGGGAATGAAACTTGTGACAGACAAACATGGTGACATTTTCTACAATTTTTATGCTTTGTATATGGATTCTCAGTTAAAAGGGCAAAGAACTACCACATACAGAGCAGGAAGCGGAGAGATGACTAGGTTTACAATTAGATGTAATAAACAGGGTTGCAACAAGCATCGGGTTGAGGGTGTCAATGCATTATAGGTCAAAACATTATAGCTCATTATATATACATGATCTAATCTGCATAAAAAAAGAGTAATGAATATACTCTTCATACATAAACAACAAAGACCAAGATATATATTAATCACAAATGAATCAAAAACACTAGCAGGACACTGAGAAAACCGTCATTCGAAAAACATGAATCATATCCGTGTGTATTCAATAGAAAAAAAATCTTTCGACACTTGCTGATCTAGACACATTAACTATAACATCCCAATTTTCCAAGCTTTAAAAATCTTTTGATTAGTTAGTAGTTGGAAAATTCACCCTTGAGTTTATTTGAATTTTAATTCAAAGCTTAACATGGACTTTCAGTATCAAAACATTTTAATATGATTAATGTCAACATCAACAATTGTCAAAACTATTTTATTTGGATTCTATGTGCTTGGATGTATTTTCTAGATTTTTCTAGAATTTTTTCGAGTTCATTTGCTATTTTCTAATTGCCATTTGCATTTACTCGTATTTCTAAAATAGAAAATGTATTTAAATCTTAGTAAATCCTCTTGGGCCGAAACCCAATCCCGTCAGCCCATTTCCTCTGCCTCGTGGCCCAGCTTACGCAGCCTTATCCTTTCTGCGTTAGCCCACTCGCGTCCGCGCCTTTGTTCCTCTGACCGGTGGGCCCCGCCACTTCATCATCCACCTTGCGCCTTCGTGCGAGCTCGCCTCCGACCGCCTTTGTCACGCTCTGGAGCTTCAACCGACAAAGCTACGTCTCCAACTAAACTACCCCGGATTTTCACTTCACATCTTATCTCTTTCCTTCATATACCGAATTCGGTAGAATCTTATCCCGTATCCTTTCCTATCACCGAGATTGCATCGTGTTCATTTCGGACTCTTTTAGGGTTCTACCTAATCCGGCTCGCCCTCACCCTATAAATAGGACCCCGAGGATCGCCTCAGCGCCCTCATCCCAAACCCTCAAGCCACCTCGACCCTAGAGCTCTAGCACCGCCGCAACCCAAGGTTTTAGGGTTTCGGCTGAGCTTCTTGTTTGTCGAATTGTGCCGCCGACTTTGCCTCCTCGTTGTCGTCGACCACACCATTGTCTTCAGTGTCACCCAAGCTACCTCCAGAACCTCTCCACGTCGTCGGAGCGTCACCGAAGCATTTTCTAACAAACGCCCGTACCTCTTCGCCGCCAAAACCTCATCGCCAGCCACCACCGTTGTCCTCGAGCACCCGTAAGTGCACCAATGAGTTTGCAATAGTGTTCTCTACATGTTGGTATCACTCATCGCCGATGAGACACCGCTGTGCGCCATTGTTGCCGGAGCCCGTAGGTTCACCGGGGCGATGATGTCATCAGTTGATGTGGCACCTTGGTCAGCGTCTGCCTTCTACGACCAGGTAGTCGTAACCTTCTACGACTAGGCAGTCATAACCTACTACGATCAGGTAGTCATAACCTTCTACGACCAGGTAGTCGTAACCTTCTGACCAGGTAGTCGAAACTTTCTTCTGACCACGTGCAGTCGAAATCGATGAACAATACTCAATGTACAATGCTCGATAATCAGTACTCGAATTCCTTTTTGAGTATTTTCTTGAGATTAGATCGTCCAAAAGCCATATCTTCTTCATTCGAACTCCGATTGAGCTCATTCAAATTTCTAAATTCATCTAAATTCGATTTCTATTTTATTGAGATTTTTATTTAATTTTTGGAGTTTGTTTTTTCTTTGATATTTATTTATTTGCTTCGTTTGCGAGTAGACGTTGATTCTTTGGGGAATTTTGAAGAAGAAGGAGTGCACCAAGATCAAAACCAGTACTATGATCTATTCCAAGGCAAGTTGTACTTTTGATTATATTGTACCTAGTTTTTAAAATTACTTTGATTCAAATTAATGCATGTACTTTAAGTATTTATTTTAATGTTTTTGGGTTTAGTTATTAATCCTATTTATTTATATCTGCCTTATCTATTGTTATGTCAAGATCTTTTGTCACCCTAGATTGGTTCATTATTTAGTTGGTATTATCGTAGCACCAATGTGGGTTGGTTAGATACAAGTAGATTGCTTAGCCATGCAACGAATCATCGTTTCATGTAAGTTGCAAATATGAATTTGACTAAGTGACTATGGAACTTTGTGATAAAACTACGTGCGCTGTGTGCTATTACTCGTTGATGGCATGTATTGCACTTAACCAACAGGGTAATTGGGGTATAAATATATACCGCCGACCTCTTGTAACCCTAATCAGAAATTAAAAAAAAACTCCTCATACGGACAGAGCCGTCGCAATTCGGCTCCCGAGAACGTTGGCTGTCGGGACCCCGAATTTCCGAATCTGAGCCCTCTGTGTATTTTGAACTAGTCCCATGATCGACAGCTAGTTCACATAGTGGCAACATTGATGAAATCATATCCATAGAACAAAATATCTAAGAAACAGACAAATTAATATTACTTAGTAGCAACGGACCTTATAGTCAAGGTTTACAGAGTTTGCCACGAAGGGCTTAAGACAAAAGAGTAAACTTGCTGCGGATACTACTACAAAACAAGCTATACTAGATGCCTCATCACAGACGGTTCCTTTGGAACCGTCTGTGTTGTAGTTATCACAGACAGTTCCTTAAGAACCATCTGTGATACGGACTTATTATAAACGGTTTGTAAATAGAACCATATGTGATAATTCACAGACGGTTCTTATTAAGAACCGTCTGTGAATTATCACAGACGGTCCTATTTACAAACCGTCTGTGATAGTGCAACATCACAAACGGTTCTTAATAAGAACCGTCTGTGATGGCTCCGTATATCATAGACGGTTTATATTAAAAACTGTCTGTGACTTGGATTGGCTGCCACGGCTGAGGTTTGTACCACGTCACAGGATTGGCTGCGATGACACAGGATTGGCTGCCACGACAGAGGATTAGCTGCCACGGCAAAGGATTGTGTGCCGTGGCAGAGGATTGGCTGCCACAGCAGAGGATTGTGTGCCACGGTAGAGGATTGGCTGCCACGGTAGAGGATTGTGTGCCATGGTAAAATCAGAGAGTAAGGCAAATTTCAAGCCATGGTAAAATCAGAGAGTAAGGAAAATTTCAAACTATGGTACTTATCACAGATGGTTCGTATCAAAAACCGTCTGTGATATTTCGTATCAAAAACCGTCTATGATAAGTATCACAGACGGTTCGGTGATATATTATCACAGACGGTTTTTGTTTGAAACCGTTTGTGATTTGCAACACGGGAGTTCAAAAAAATTTGAACGCGTGCGCGGGAGGCAACATATTTTGGCGCTGTGCTTATATATTATAGCCAAGTCAAGGTGGGACGCGTTGGGGGCGAGGCTAACTAGGAGTTCTTGCATATTTTCATCGAGCCGCGTCATCTGCTCCATTTCTGGCCACCATCGTCATTTTCCTTTGTCTCTCCCCGTCCGATGAGTTATCGTTTGATTCATTGGCTTTATGTCATCTCTAGATACTCTAGATACTAATACTCGCCTCTCGTTGCCTAGTTCTGCCTCAAGCTCACGCTATCGCGGAACCATGCTCATTCATATCCGCTTGCCGCCGTCAAGTCTGTCCTGAGTGGCTTCGCTGCCGCTATCCACCTTCGTGTGCTCTTGGACCCTCGTGAGTGGAAGTGTGACATTTAAATAGCATTCCCGCGCCTTCTAGCTCACTGCCACCATTTAGCTTCTCGCCGCGGCCGCTCATCGCCGGTACAACTCCAATGACCATAGGTCTTCGTGCCGCTACCGATAGCATTGTGGTTGCTTCCTGGAGTCATCACACGTATTCATTCGTTTTCTCTGTCTCAGTCGTGCCATTCGTGCCGCCTCTCTTCGCTGCCAGCAAGGCTTTAGAATCCATTTTTTTTGCAATAGAAAAAACTATCACAGACGGTTTTTGTTCATAACCGTCTGTGATAGTCTATTTTCACAAATGGTTCTTGTTCAGAACCGTCTGTGATAGCTTTTTTCACAGACGGTTTGAAAACCGCCTCTGATGATAGGCGTCATCACAGACACATAATTCCAAACGGTTCAGAAAATCGTCTATGATGACGGTTTAGAACTGTCTGTGATGATACTTTCTGTAGTAGTGGGAATAAAATAACTCGTGGTAGCCATCCAACATGCCCACAGGCAATCGAGTGGAGAACGCGACCTAGTTCGCATAGTCTTCATAGAACTCTGCGTTCCCTAATTCTTCCTTGGTGATTGATCAACAATGACATAAAGCCATGAGCACATAAAGTACTCAGCAAGTCGTAGGAAAATATATGCAAATAGTATTCATGCAAGGCTTAAACAAGGATAGCTTTATGGCTATTTTGCATAAAGCGGTATTGATAGTAAATACAGTAAATAGATTGAAAAGAACAATTTAAAAGATTAAATACATAAGTAACAATTACTTTGAAACAACTAGTGAAGTACCCATTCACTTCCCAACCATCAACCAGTGAATTACTCGTCCACTTCCCATCCAACAACCATTCGAACATTTTATGGAAAAATCTACCCCTCGTGTGAAATCACTAGGCATTGTCCATAACAAGGGACACGGCTATTCGAATAGTTTTACAGTCTGCAGAGGCTGTACAGCTTGACCCACAAGAGATAACCAGCTTATAATATCTGTTTGACACACTTTCGAAGGTGTGCGACTAAACAATTATCACAAGGCTTTTATAAAGTACTGCCTTAATCTAGTTCTACTCACAAAGGTTTCACCACCGACTGATTCCACAAACTCACAACATACCACTACTACAAAAAGGCTAATATCGACGCTCATCACTGCATTTGCTGACCAAAACCGCTCAGATATATGCAATCACTGCATCGCTTTTGGTTTAGAAACCGCTCGTTATCGGGTCGTGCTAAAAACCGCTCAGGAAGAGGTAATATCACGATGGTTCATGTTGAAAACTATCTGTGAAGTATCACGACGGTTCTTGTTAATAACCGCTCGTGATAATTCTACATATCACGAGCGGTTTTCAACAAAGAACCATCTATGAAACATCACGCACGGTTCTTAACAATAACCGCTCGTGATATTACCACATATCACGCACGTTTTTGTTATAACCGTCGTGATAATATCGCCATGACCGATCGTTTCTTAAATCGCCGATGCGTCTCTTCGTCGCATCGATCTACTTCAGCTCCTCGATGCGTCTCTTCATCTCACGCTTCGAATTTATACATTGTTTTATAAAAAGGATCATCTGCCATCGAAGATGATCATCCCCACATACTGTAGGACCAGAAAGACGACTAGAGGGGGGGTGAATAGACGCTTTCTCTATTTTTCACCTCGATCGAACTCAACACTACTTTTACTCCAATAGCTATAAAAGCTACGAAGATCTGTATAGAGGCACAGCAGATGACCTGTGTTGAATCTGATCAAACCCCGAAGCAAATAGTACTCTTTGAATTGCACAAAAAAACAACAAGAAACAGTGTAACACAAAAGCTCAAGATTGGACAAGCAATAAATACACCTACTGTTATCTCTCAGGACAAAACACCACGATCTCTTACCAAAATACCCCTTCTCGATCTTTTCCGAAGACCGAGTCCAATCCTGTTGAAGCAATCGTCTGCTTCGCCATGTGTAGGTTGATCCAGCGGCTCTCATCATGTCGGCAAGTCTCTCCCATCCGGTTCCCACCGACCACCTTGGCACTTGCACCGACCTCGCACCGCTTGATCTAACCAACAAGATCAATCGCCTGCTCGGTCATCCTTGTCCATTCTGCGCCACGCTTGAGTCACTTGACCTCACCCGGCATCCATGATCGTTCTGGACCTCAGCTCTCCAAGCTTAGTCCCGATCCTCCTCACCGTTGACCGTCGTTGACCTCCAAGCCACCTGCACAGCAATAGATAAGCAAACACGAATCCGGGAATAAGTTCTTCACAACTTGACCCACGTTAGCTCAAAACATGCAATATGCAACACATATACACTATAGCCTATGAACTCAACCTTTCCCAAAGCCAAATTCCCAGAATGGCCAAAGATCAGCCTTTTAACTTTGCCAAAAACGCGTGAAACTTCAAACCAAAAGCAACATTGCCAATTGTTTCATCATCCTAAGATCATGGGCATATCCCCATGATATCCACAATCTCCCCCTTGATGAACACATTGGCAATCTTCCAGAAAATGAAGTTTTAGGGTTTGAAAAGTAAAAAACTCGTAGTTTTCGCACAAAGGCACAACTTGGTCCAAATGCAAGAAAAAGCAAAGGAAATGACCAAGCTGGCTCCAGAATAGCATAGATAAGTGAGATAAGGCAAAAAGAAGCAAGAAAGCTTCAAATTCCAGAGAAACCAAATTCTCCCTATGACTCCAAAAAACTCTAAAAACAACATTTTTGACCAATCTTTCTCCCCCTTTGACAATGGATTCATCAAGGTGCATGGAAGAAGATAGAGCATGAATGTAATGGAATGGCTGTAATTTTTGTAATTTTTCATTTTTTTAGTTTAGTTTTGTTTATAATTTGAGCAAAAGGAGCCATGAAGATTATCCAAGAAGACTGTACAAGTATTACACCAAGCCATATTATGTGAAGACATTATGTTCAATCATGACCAAACATGTACAGCAAAGCTAAGGCCAAAATAGCAATAATCTGAGATTAAATGAATCGACAGCATGACAAGGTGCTCAAGATCACAGTTTAACTAAAGGTATCCAAAAATGAGTCAGGCCATGTCTATAAGCAAAATGGAGCCAGAAGCTAGAAAATGAGTCAATTTTGAGCATTTTTAGATCAATTGTGAATCAATTTGTTCAAGCATTTAGAAATTTAGCACTTTGAGCACTTTGCGGAAAATGATTGGTTTTATCTTAGTGAAGCAAGTCCTGGACTAGGAGCCATCCACAACTGCCTCCTAAGTTTCAACCAATTTCCAATTTGTTTTCTTAGCATGGTGCTAGATCTCAAGCCTCACTACAACCATCCCAAGCAACAAAAGCCTAAGAGAGTGGTCTAGGTCATCCAAAACTCCCCCTGAATTCATGCCTAGTACAATGGCAAGCCGTCTCATAAGAGAGAATTGGTGAGATCAGTTTTTTCGCACAGAAAAGCTCATTTTTCATTTGCTTGACTTAAGAATTATCTTAGCTCAATTTAAAACTCAGAATAAGTTCAAGACTCAATTAAGCCTATATGACATGGCATGAATCATGAGAGGATCACTAAAGCAAAACTAGTCACAAGATCCAACAAGTCATATTATAATTCAATTTGCTCATAGATAATAAAGCTAGCATGGCAAAAGCTAAGCTATACATAAAGAGCCATAAAAGAAGTCTAGCAAACTAGCACAAAACATAGCAGGGTATAAAGCATGAAATCAAGTCATACAAGGATAATAATCAAAACTCCACAAGATTATATTACAATGCAAGTTGCAGAATTTTAAAATGCATTATGGTACAATGAATGCAAAAAGACTTAAAAGTCTAAAAAGATCAAAAGGATCCAAAGAAAATAACACTTGAAGAAGGTATCAGAAAAAATCCACACAAAAGTTCACATGAACAAGGAAATTTCAGAACCGAACCAACTCCCCCTCAAACCAACCCATAGGGATAAATTATCCCTAACTCGCTTCTCAAGGTGGCAAATCTTGTTGGGTCTAAAGGCTTTGGGAGGATATCTGCCAATTGAGCCTAGGACTCCACAAAACTAGCACAAAGACTTCAAACTCCACAAGATCTCTAGGAAAGCAACTCGAAAAGCTAGGGAGCGAAACACCATCACTGAAAAGACCTACAGGCAACTCAAAAACACGCTAAGGACCAAAGGATGGGAGACAAGCTCGACCTAGGTCAGTGAGAAGAGTGCATCCTAGAAAACCAAGGGATAAGAAGAGTGCCTAGAAAAGACACGTGCTAGAACAGAGCCTCCTCTCTACCCTGAACACAACAAGCCCAACACCTGACACAAACCAGATGCTATGCAAGACAGATTAGGGATACCATACACAAAAGTAAGGTATAGGAGCTCGAACCTGAGTCGCACTGCTTGGCAGTGAGATGTAGTCATGATGGATGAAGATCCATTCCTTGAAGCTCTAGAAAGTAGTTGCGCTCACCCATCATCCTCATCTCAAATTTCTTCGTCTCCAAGAAGTGATAGCCATCATTGAAAGCACATATGAAGAAGAACCAACAGTTTGAAATCATGAATCACATGTTCTTCTTCTCAACTGAAAAGACTACACCAAAGAGACAGAAAAGTCTATGCCTTGGTACTGGGTTAGTGAGACAATATCTAGAGAAACAGTACCAAGACACATGACTAGCAAGTATAGCAGCAAATGATCCAAAGCTCATGAAAGCATATAATCAACAATTTAAGACATGAGCATGGAGAGAGACAACTCAATTTCAGTACATGCTATCCAAGATATGACAAAACTCAACCTATCGTTAGTCCGCAAGAAGGCATAGGAGCAAGCAAACATGCACACAGCATAACACACAACATATATTACAGTCAAAGGTAAAGTGTGCTAGTGAAAGCTATGGCAAGACCCATGTATCCACAATACCATGAGAGCAAAAGATATGTTAAGGAACAAATCATGGAAATCAAGTAAGCATGTGAATACACAAGGCAAAGATCAACAAGAGCAAAATACAGAATATACAAGAGAGCACAAGCTCATGAAGACTAAACCAAGCTTATACATCCATGAAACTAGTGAATAACAATATAATACAAGGATATATAAACAAAATACACGCAAAGGCATGATGAAGAATATCATAAGAGAACACATGCCGATAAGATACAAATGAGCACAATGAAAAGCACAACACGCCAGGACTGAATAATCGTGAAGATAAAGGCATGAAGGTGTAAGATATCTCACAGTGCCCTTGGCTGTCATGGTCCTAGTAAAAACATCTCCAAATGTGATCCACTCGTTGTCGGATGCACGTGTGAGAGAGGAGAACCATCTAGAACCTCCAGTCATGTGTCGAGAACACCTAGAGTCAATCAAGCCATATGTCCTCCTTCCTCGCATGACGGACCTACAGGGCATAGCAGGAAACATCTGTGCCTCGATGATCAAGTTAGTGATAAGAGACTTTGGAATCCAAGATCGAGTCACACGATGCTTGGGCAAAGCAAGAGAAGCAAAGAAGAAATGGTTAGGAGCAAAATCATAAGAATGCACACGAGAACCACTTAGACCTCTTCGAATCGACCTACCAAAAGGTCGGTACTCCTCCTGTCTAGATGCTACCCACTGTCTCTCCTCACGATATCCTAAACAAGAACGCGCCTAGATCCACCAAAGGAGTCAAAGAAGTCATCTACTTAACTTAGGCCTATGTCTAGCAGAAAGACATGCCGCCTAGCTCTAGAGACTACAAGCAGTGAAGAAACTCCTCTAATGGTTCTCAAGGTACTCATCCTCTCCTTCCTCTCAATCTTGGCTCTACTGAAGCGAGTAACTCAACAATGTGGCCATTCTTCTTGCAAGAGGTGCAATGGTACTTGACCTTTGAAGGGTCCTGACGATGAAGTAGAAGCACCTATCTTGCTAGAAGTGGTTTGGGCAAAACCAAGAGATTTAAAGACAATCTTGGATGGCTTAGAGGGTTCTACCTCAAACAAGCCACTCTCAACAAATGACTCTAACAACCTTAGGTGGATGGTTCTTGGTATGCTCTAAGGAATCAAATCCTAGGCCACTATTATTCATACTCACCTTAGATTTGTCTAGAATCATGTTGAGATTCTTCTTCCCACCAATAAATCTCTCAAGAGTCCCTTTAAGGTAGTCATTTTGTTTGGCTAGTTCATAACAAGAAGCACACTTATTTGACATGCTAGCCCTATCAGACTTTTCCTTATAGTGAGCTACCTCGGCTTTCAAAGCCTCACAAGACACACAATAGTTATCTCTAATCCTATCCAACTGCTCTTTGAACTTAGCTCTAAATGCTTCTTGTATCTTATCTACATTATGCCCAAGTTCAATGTACAAGAATTAGAATTAACAACTTTCTTGGAAGCAGTCATGGACATGGATTGTTCAATTTTAGCCTTTTCTTCTAGTGTCTTGTTTAAAGCGTCATTCTCAATTGTGAGTTTAACACAGTTTTCACATGAAGCAGTTTTAGAGTAAAGAATCATTTCAAACATCTCCTTCATTTTAATCTTATTTTTCTCACAATGAGAGCATGTGTGACTAGCATCAAATTTCATCAATTCTTTTGTAGCACTATCCAATTTTAGTTCAAGCAAAGCACAATTTGAACAAGGCAAAGGGATAGCATCTACAGTAGTCACATCTAAAGCAATGGCATTCATGCAAGCAGGACTAGACTTGAGGGATTCTAGTTCATCAAGAGCATCTTTCAATTGATTCACAACAGAGGAATGAGCAGATTTCAGGTTGATCAATTCATTTTGCAATCTAGAGCAAAAGTCACAAATATCAGCAGGATTAACAGATTTAAGCCTAACAACTTCTAAGTTCAAATCATCAATCATGTTGTCCTGTCTCTTAATCAATTTAGCTTGCTTTTTCAAATTGTGTTCATCAATGACCAAAGCACGCTTCATATCAGCAAGTGAGGGACATACCTCATCTGGATCGCTGAAAGGGTCGTCGTCCTTGGAGGAGTCGACGTTGTGGCTGTCCCTGGCCATAAAGCACATGCCGGTGAAGTCCTGGGCCTTCTTCTTGCCATGGGAGTCATCCTCGTCGTCCTTCGTCTCCAAGTCCACATCGCTCATGTCAACATTCTCTAGAGCGGACAAGGACCCGGCTGACGAACTTGTGATAGTTGGTCTTCTTGGGTTTCGCATCCCTAGCTTGAGGACGTCTCCGAGTGTCCTTCTCCTCCTTGCCCTTCAGCTTGGGGCACTTGGAGCAAATGTGGTTTGGCTCACCACACTCAAAGCAAGTGATAGGGGCACCTCTCCTCCTGTTTCTCACTTTGTTGTACACTCTAGAGAATTTTGTGGATAGGAGGGCTAAATCATCCTCAGGTAGCTTCTCTAGCTGCTCATCGCTCAAAGAGTGTAAAGCGGACAAAGAAAAGCCAGATGAGCCAAAATCAAAAGAATCAGACGAGCTACCCTTAGATGGGTCGACCACCAAATCCATCGACTCTGTCTTGGGGAGACGCGAGATAAAGTCAATCTCATGCGTCTTCAACCTCGAGTAGAGCTTATCCATGGTAAGCTCACTCATGACAAGATGTTGTCATTGATGGATGTGATCTTCATCCCCTGCACCTCACATCAAGAGCACCCAAAAGTCGGGCGTGCATTCTCGACTCGGTGAAAACAAGATCAACAAATACGAAGATCATGAAGAATCTTGGAGAACCTCCCCCACAGCTCATCTAAAGACTCACCAGGCCTTTGCTCGATCTTTGAGTATTCTTTCTTGAGCTGGTTCTGTCTCACTTCCTTGATCGCAGTAGAACCCTCGTGGTAGTCACAAAGGGTCCTCCAGATCTCGTGAGCAGACCTCAAATGAGCCACGCGCTCAAACTCAGATCGACTAAGACCTTGGATCAGAAAGTTCCGTACCTTGCTATTAGCCTCAACATCTGGAGTGATCACATCGTCATTGGCTGGCACGCCATATGGATTTTTGACCTTAAGCCAAATAGCATGCCCTTGAGCCTCGATGTAGGCATGCATGCGTGCCTTCCAGTAAGCAAAATCAACTCCATCGAAAATAGGTGGTTTGGTTGAATACTTGTCAGTCGCCATGGCTCCAAAGATCGGTTAAGATCTATGAGAAGAGCTAACCGGGCTCTGATACCAATTGTAGGACCGGAAAGGCGACTAGAGGGGGGGTGAATAGACGCTTTCTCTATTTTTCACCTCGATCGAACTCAACACTACTTTCACTCCAATAGTTATAAAAGCTACGAAGATCTGTATACAGGCACAACAGATGACCTGTGTTGAATCTGATCAAACCCCGAAGCAAATAGTACTCTTTGAATTGCACAAAAAACAACAAGAAACAGTGTAACACAAAAGCTCAAGATCGGACAAGCAATAAATACACCTACTGTTATCTCTCAGGACAAAACACCACTATCTCTTGGAATCAAACTAGAACCGAAACACGCATCTGCTGCTGTTAGAAAATCGAATCGATCCACACAGAGCCGATAAGCAAGCACAAAGAAACTGCTGCCTATAGAAGCTATAAACTCCAACTGGATCAAAGCCTCGAACAAATCAATCTCCAGCACCTACAGAGGCACCTTGTCTCCTACAAAAACTGAAGCCTTTGCCTAGATCTGTTTTTGGTGGGCACTTGAACAACAGCCACCGCCATCTTACTTTTTCTGTCTGCCAATTCACTTCACGCCAGGCGCCGCGACGGACGCGCCCTCCTGCAAGTCAACGTGTGTCGCAACAACCAACAAGAAACCGACACGCACGAAGAGAACGTAAGAGAGGACAGCGATCAGCCTAGGGTTCCAGTTCATGTGGCGGACCTTTCACAGCACCCGCTTGGCGATCTCTTCGATCCACTTGCACACGCATGAGCCCAGAGAAACGTCCAGAACCAGATACAAACAGCAAACTGCAATAAACAATTCTAAAAAGGCAAATCATGGCAATTAAAATCAAAACCGACACCACTGCATCCAGAAACATCACGCACAAAAGAACTGCAGCCAAAGCAGTAAATTAATCTAACAACAACAAACCGATGGCAGTCAAAACTGAAACATCAACCCCTCTTTCGCACCAATGATAGCAGTCAAATAAACAGATCTGAAAACAGTGAACAACCAGGACCAAACTTGATGCAACATCAGATCATGCAGTGTACAAGTCTTCTTACACCCATGAGGCAAAACAGCAATCAACTACAGAACTGCCGCAAGCCTATGCAGTCGCTAGCCCCTTGCCTTTTTTTTCTGTCTACCTCATAACTCTAGAAGCCGCCGCCAGGGCTCATGATTCTGCGTCAGACCGGCCGCCGCCAATGGGCTCCTGTTTTTGCGGGCAGCTCTACAGGCGCTCTGCTTTTCTGCCTAGGGCCAAAGGCCGCCGCCACCGGCTCCTAATTTTCTCCCAGGCACAGCCCTACGAATATCCCATCTCAATCCTTTTATATGACAGCCACCAACCCTAAAACCCTTTTAGAATTGGAGCTTCTAGAAGATTAAACCTAATGGGTTTCCGTTAAGGCCCAACAACAACGGAACACACACACACACGCATTTTAAAGCGCCGTCTTCACTTCTCTTGACCTAATCCACTTCTTGACGCACCGCCTTGCGCCATGGTTGGCATTAGGTCACCAAGGTGGTATTTGTAAAATTACCAAAATACCCTTCTCGATCTTTTCCAAGACCAAGTCCAACTGTTGAAGCAATCGCTTTGCTTCGCCATGTGTAGGTTGATCCGGCGGCTCTCATCGTGTCGGCAAGTCTCTCCCATCCGGTTCCCACCGGACCACCTTGGCACTTGCACCGACCCCCGCACCGCTTGATCCAACCAGTTGCACCGAACTGCCCGTTCGGTCATCCTTGTCCATTCTGCGCCACGCTTGAGTCACTTGATCTCACCCGGCATTCATGATCGTTCTGGACCTCAGCTCTCCAAGCTTAGTCCCGATCCTCCTCGCCGTTGACCGTTGTTGACCTCCAAGCCACCTACACAGCAATAGACAAGCAAACATGAATCCGAGAACAAGTTCTTTACAACTTGACCCACGTTAGCTCAAAACATGCAATATGCAACACATATGCACTATAGCCTATGAACTCAACCTTTCCCAAAGCCAAATTCCTAGAATGGCCGAAGATCAGCCTTTTAACTTTGCCGAAAACGTGTGAAACTTCAAACCAAAAGCAACATTGCCAATTGTTTCATCATCCTAAGATCATCGGCATATCCCCATGATATCCACACATACTTATAAAAAAACAGAAATGGCTGCCTCTTCCTTGTCGCCAAAGATTGATGGCCTACCCGCCGCCTGCATAAGCACTCTCTCACAGACGTTGAACTGCGGTCGCGGAAGAACACTATTTCAACAGTGTCTTCACTCCTATGTCGGCTGAGAATTTGCTGGAGAAGGTGATGGCCACCTTCCGCCGTTTTGACATCCTCCTCCGCCGCGTCTTCCGGGTGTTCTCCCACTTTCGGCGAGTTTACCGCGTCATCGACATGGTCCTCCAAAACAACATTGCACGTCTCTAGGAGGCTTGCCGTTACTTGGACTGCATAATCAAGGCGGCAAGCGACCGAGTCGACCAGGACAAGACCCCTCAAGCAAGGGAAGAGAGCCTATGGGCTCAATTCTTCTTGGTTCAACAATCTGAGGGTCTTCGGGAGACACTCGAATGAGCACGCGATGGGTGGACGATTTCGTGCTTCGTCACGATGATCGAACCGTCCGATGCCGACGCCTGCCGCTTATGAAGTATTGAAGACTTGAGATAGCACCTACCTCCGCCACTAGAAAAACTTTGTTTATTTATAGGTTTCTACTTTTTTAATCTTTTTGTAAGGACTGCCACTGCTTGGCCATATAAAAATTCCAAAATGAAAAAAAAAAAGTTTGGAGGTGAAGTTACTATATTAATTATATGTTGAATTATTACTATACATACATACATATGAACTATATATATATATATATATATATATATATATATATATATATATATATATATATATATATATATATATATATATATATATATATATATATATATATATATATATGATTTATTTTGGGCTGGGGCTTTATAGAGAAAAGCCATCACATACAGCTTTTAATCACAAACCGCTCGTGATAGTACTTATCACTGAGCGGTTGCCAAACCACAAACCGCTTATGATATATACTTATCATAAACGGTTCTCGCTAATAACCGCTCAGGAAAGTATGCATCACAGACGGTTGAAACCGCTCTGTGATGACCTCATGTCATCATCGACCCATAAACTCGAGACGGCTCACGAAACCGCTCGTGATGACGTTTTTGAACCGTCTGTGAATACCTTTTCTGTAGTAGTGCATTCCATCACAACATACATCATAGTCGAGGCCCCCTCTTGCGCTATTGTGAATGTCTAACCTAGGGTTCACACTTCCACCAAAACAAAACAAAAATCAAGGCATCTCTAATTGATTAACCAGATCTACCCTATCCTGGATATGTGGTTGTACGGTATGGTCTAGGTCAATGGGACACAAACTTAAGTCCTTAGTTACTACTAAGGCAAGGTAACCACATCCCAAATTCATCCTCTTTACTGCACAATCATTCGACTGAGTATAAAACCATTTTTGGTTTAACCAAGCCCAATGGCGACCCTTGCCATGGCACAACAAATTTTAATAATAGTGGTCACGCCACAATTCCATATATCATTAAGTCAAGTTTAACATTATTGCACATGTGACAAGAGCCTAGCGTAACTAAGTATGACTAAGCATAATACGCACCAATGTTGGTATTACTATTATTTTCCAACTAGTATCAAACCCTTCCTTTGGTCTCCAAAAGTACATGTCATTCATAATTATTCAAGGGGGCATAATGTCAAATAGGTATTTAACTATTCTCGAAAATAGTTATTATAAAATTAGCAACGCATGTTGATATAAAACAATATAGCCTTGCAAAAATGGGTACAACATGATCAAAGGTCTATGAGTTTTCTTCGTTGAAGGCTTGAGTTGCTTCAGTAGACAGTTCCAGGAAAGCATCAGAAACGCTGGAATCTATACACATAAAACAAGGCGAATAAATACAATAAATCCAAATAAAATCCAAAAAATTATAAAATTAGTACTATTAGAGAGATTATGAATTTAGATGAATTTAGGAATGAGAATCAACGAAATCGGAGTTCATATGAGGGAGAACGAACGTCCGGAAGTTTGCAATCACATAAAATGATAGAAATTTCTGAAAATGAGAAAGGAATATTCCTGGAAGATGCTGTTATGAATTTTTCAATGCGAGGCATAGAATGACAACTTGGTCCCACTTGGAAGTGACATAAAAAAATTTAGATGGAGCGGAATGCGAGTATGACAATGAGGGCCCACATGTCATTGAGGGGAAGAGAGAAAATGGCAGGGATTGCCATTCTGAATTTCACTTGCAAAGGAAAAAAGAGTATTACACATGGGGTCACTTGCAAGAGAAAGAGAGGATGGCTTAGAGGGAATGATATTGGGGCCACCATGTCATCAGTGAGCCAAAACAACACACAGAGAGAAGAAAGAGATGACACTGACCACTGGGACCCACCGTCAGAGAGAGAGAGATAGAGAGTTCCAGAGAAGAGAAACAAAGGAGGAGATGGCCGGCAACTTCTACACAGCATCAATGGTCAACCAACGGTGCGGGAGCTCTAGCCAACAGGCAAAATGGGTTCCCAAAAGTGAGGCGATTCTCTGGGTGGTGGTGACACGGCGACGGCGGCGACGGCTCACCAGCGGCGGTAATAACAGCGAAGGAGGGACTCGGGTCGGCGGCGGTTTTGGCGAAGCAAAGGCGCCCGGAGGAAAAGAAGATGAACATCAGCTCAGCGACGACAAGAGGAACACGCTGAGTAGCTAGGGATGGCTGAAGAAGAATGGAGCAACGGTGCATCAGCGGCCGGAGGCGAGCAAGAAGACGCGGCAACAGCGGGACACCATGGTGGCGGAGTGTGGCGACCCCGGGATCGGATCCGTTTCAAGCCAAGTGATTGCACCAGAAATACAACACTTAACATGAAACGAAAGCGATTCCGAGTGCTCGGATATGTGTCTCATGTTAGCTCCCAAGGATCAGTGGCTAACATGCACATATCCAAACACAACATTGCAATCACATCCATACACGAATATACAAGATAATAGAATCATTAATACAACTTCAACAAATAGAACCTTATAGTCCAATTTTGCATATGAGGGCTGACCGGCCAAATTTAAATATAAGAGAATAAATCGCAGCGGAAGATAAATAAGGAAATAAAAAGAGAAACCGAGTTGGCATACCCAAACCCACAAGCAACCAATTGGGGTTAAAGTCATAGCATCTATCGTACCAAAACCCGATTCGAACGACTTCTCACCTGCAACCTGGACAATCCAGTTGAGTACAAAAACGTACTCGCAAGACTTAGGAATAGCAACATATAATAAATGCATTCAAGTGTCAAAGGAAGGCTACTATATTAGGCAATTTTCAGCATAAAGCAAGTTTTTCTTTGAGATAACTGACATAGGTTCAAATTGCCATTTGTAAAAACATTTAGAAAAAAAAATATACAGTAGGTAATCCCAATTCATCATCAACAACTATAAATACTCCAATTATAATCAACACACGAACTTCCTATTCGTGACACAATTCATCCCTTAACAAATCAACACATGAACTTCCCGTTTGTGACCACATACAAGATCTAAACCATTCAACACATGACCTATCAACATAACCCAACCCAAAGCCCATAAGCTAACTATGCATGGTTTCACCAAGCGATGTCCATAACCGGGGACATGGCTATTCGAATAGATTTTAAACTCTACAGAGGTGTACAGCTTTACCCACATGATATGAATACCTCATACTGTCGCCATGCACTTTTCCGTAGGAGTGTGACTGAGATACCATAACGAGGCCGTTACAATATCATGTCCTATCTATTAAACCACCCAAGGAACAGATCCCCTGGCAGACTGTCGGTCGCCTGAACCACAGGTGAACCTCGTTGTGTAAGTAAGTCCCTTGCGCACAAGAGACCCTTAAGGGCAAGTAAGATGACACTTAACATGAGCCCACTAGATTGACAACATAACAATTAAACAGTAGCAACAACAATTGTCAATCTAATTGTGTTTTGATAGCTAACACACAACAAATTATTTAGCCAAGCCATCGCCCATAAACCCAGTGTGTGGTTGCACGTGAAACTTGGTTCGACACACCACAAACCGGTCCTTAATCACCCAGACAGGGCCACACGAATCTGGGACAACCTCCCTTCATCACCCTATCATCTGTCCAAGTCCAACACACAACAACTCCCACCCAACAAGTTGACAAAACCAGATTCGAAGATCTGGACACATTCCTCAATTTCAACATAATTCAATCCATATATTCCTCAAATTTCATCAAGATTAAATTCAATCCATCGGCCGATGGACTTGCTCCATCAACCGCTTTCGGCTACAACTACTAGCATGGCTAAGCAACACTCTACAAATCACCAAATAAACCCATATAACATATATCCTTAATCATTCAAGGAAAAAAGGGTAATCAACATTCAAAGGAAGGCCAATGCAGCAAGTGGATATAACTAATTCAACCCAATTGACATACAAGTATTTGAAATTAAGCAATGCATAGAATACTTGAAAATCAACATAGATAGTTTTCAAAATTAATAAGAGCAACATGCATCAAAGGAAAGAACTACTTGCCTTTGCTGTGGATGATCCATGTGCTGCTGAGTACCACTCTCAATCACACTCGAACCTTCGTAAACTATCGAACGAACGAGAACATCGAATAAGAACAATAGCACAGAAAACATCCAAAAATTCAGTATCATCCAAAATGCATGAAATTTATACAGTAGGTAGATTATGATTTTATATAAATTTAGATGAAAGAATTATTCAATTTGGACTTAGTATGTGAAAGTTATAGTGGTTTGAAAATCAGCATCTTGGAAAATGCTAAAAACTGAGCTCTACATTATTCATCCTAATTTAATTATTTGGTGAAAATTTGTAGAAAGGTGGTGGGAAACAAGATTACATAGATAAATAGAGAATAAAAATATAAGGCCAAAATAACTTGGTTTATCTCATTTGGAGTTCAGAAACATTTTCTATGAATTTTCAAAGTTAAAAGTCTTTTCTAGTGTGAAAATAATTGGGTTTTGGATCAATTTCCAAAAACTAAATTTTCAGTAATAGAGGCAAGTTTGAAACCTAATTTAAAGTAAAGTCCACTTAAAATTAAAATTATCAAAATTGGTTTCACTCATTTTGGAGTTAAGATGAATTAGTTATGGATTTTTGAAGTTATTCAAATTTTGAGTGAGCAAATAATTGATTTCCGGATTTTCATAAAGCAATTAATAATTTTTGTAACGAGAGGAACCTAGCCAAAGAAGCTGATGAGTGGGGTCCGATGCACAGTACCGTTTCTCAATTTACTTTCTGATTTAAAAGTGCGCTGACAGGTGGGACCTACTTGTCACTAACTCGGTCTACAAACACAGTGCATGGACCAAAAGCCAAGAGCTTGGTCCATAGGTTCACCGCCCAGATTACTATGCACTTAAATTATAGGGCCCGCATGTAAGCGACTTATTATCCTATTAAGACAGCCATTACTGAAATCTAAGCAATCATTAGCTTTAAATGAGTGATGATTAACCCTAATGGTCTTGCTACACTGGCGGTCGGAAATCTGACAAAACGAGCTCTGGCTTCGCCGAAGCCCCACCGGTGTTCCCAACCGTGGTGGCACGATCTAAGGGCATGAATGGAGTCCGCTTAAGCTTGCGCATCTAATGGTTGAGGTTTCGGCGGTGGAGGTGGACTAGAACGTCGGCTAGCCGGAGTTGGGTGGCGAGGCTAACACGACAAACTTGCATGCCGCAACTCGACGCATTTTTGTGCAAAACAACACACGCTCAAGCTACTAGGAAGTCAGTGGAAGCTTACCAGAGGGTAGAAGCGGCCGGGGAAGCTTAGAGATGAGCTAGTGCCGACAATGGCGTCGATGGCAGTGCGGTTCAACGCGGGAAGCTGAGCCTAGACAACAAGAAGGACAATGAGTGGTCATGGGAGTTCTAGTGGGACCTAGAGAGGGTGTCCAAGCAAGGAATTGGAAAACGACTCATCCGATTGACAATGGACTAGGAATAGTGCTGCTGGCCGAGAAAGGGGAAGAACTCCAAATTCAAGCGTCCCTGTGAAACATTGGCGAAAAGGTTTGAGGGGATCTCATCCCTATCCACTAGGACACAAGATGATGTGCATAAGCATGGGTGGGACTCACCGGAGATGAAGTTTGCACGGTGATGTCACTCGGTGACTTTTAGTGCACGCTCCGGCAGCGTGGAGGACATGGTGGCGGTCCAGAAGCTACAAGGCAATACAAGAACTCAAAACTAAGGGAATGGAGACGTCATTGCAGAGAGAGAATAGGGAACGAAATGTTGAAGCTCTTACCCAAGAAGAGAGCAAGAAAAGCTCCTTCTCCCTCGGCCACCAAGAGGGGGAATGGGCGAAATGGGAGGGTGCAAAGGGTATTTTGCTTGGGGGCTGATAGAGATGGACGCGACATTAAGCGATGAAGTCTCGGAGTGGTTGAAATGGGCGGTGGAGGAACAACGTGGATGGAGATGCGGAAGAGTAGAGATGCCACGTGGAGCTCGGCTCCTGCATGCTAGCCAGCGAGAGGAGTAAGACTTTCCTGTCGTGTGGGCCCGGTTGGTAGTGACTGCGAAGAGAGCTGGTGCGGCTGGACCAAGTGGCGCGACGTAGGCTCGGTCGGTCCAATTAGACTGGTCCAAACATGAGTTGGTCAGGCCAAGTCAGTTCACTGGGTCAGAATGTTTGGACTGACCGGTGGCGCTTAGTCGGTCCGATCGGACACGAGTCGGAGCAATAGTGCTAGGGTTTTGAATTTCAAGGTTGACCAAAGCTAAACAGGTTTGAGCGAGGCTTTAAAAATAGAAATAAAATTCTAAAAATTTTCCGAGGGGCTCCTGGGACACCCTAGTACTCAAATAAAATCTTAAACTTCACTGTTCAAGATTTATTTGCTTAGTTTAAATTCAAACCTAACTTAGGTTATTGATTTGAGTTCAAATTTTCTGAGGGTCAAAGTGAGCTCCAAAAATTTGGAAAAAATATATATTTATTCTTGATAAATATTATAGTATTTGAATAAATTATTATATAGAGGTCTTTGTAAGCACTTATTTCTGTTTTGTTTGGAGGAGCTCATTTAGGTTAAAATTTAATCTTTTGATTTAAGATTTTCCAAGTGCAACAAACGATGCAAATGCTTCCAAAAACAAAATGCATGCTGCTGATATGCATACTAATTATCATTAATTAACTTGGGGATGTGACACAGAGCAACAATGATAAAGAGGGGAATCGGATGAGTAAGAGGTGGAACACACAGTGACGCACAAAGAAGGGCAAAGAAGCTCACAGACGGGGAGATCAATGGAGGAGCGATGCGGCCGGAGGTTGGGAAGGAAGGGGGAGCGCGGCGGTCCGATGATCCTCGGACGATGGTGATGAGAGCAGCACATAGAACGCAACGAGGTGATTCCAAGGCGAAGTTGATGCGGTCAGAGAGGTGCTGACGGCGAAAAATTCCGACGAGGATGAAGCTTCGGCGGCAGCGGGCTTTGTCGACGAATTCTGGTGCAATGAGGACAAATCTAGAGAAACCAACTTGGGGATTCAGGGGAGGAGACCGAGGCAAGAAAAAGGATGTGGGTGGCTCTTCTTATAAAGGCTCGGAGAAGGAGAGCGGCGCAGCATAATGGGACAGGGCGCTGGGCTCGGGGCAGTGCAGGGGAAAAGGGGTGGGAAAAGGGAAAGGGGGGCAGTGCTAGCGTAGCGCATGGGCGGATCCAGTGAGCGGTGTGGCGAACAAAGCGCTGAAGTCACGTCAGGAGCGGGGGCAGTGTGTCGGCGCCCCGGGTAGCACCACCCGAGACCCTCTGTGCACCGAGCTAGCCCCAAGATCCATGGCTAGCTCGCACAGTCACAACAGAGATGGAATCACAACCATACAACAAGCTAATGAAGAAGCAGACAAATTAATATTGACATAAGCAAAAGACCTTATGGTCAAAGTTATTACAGGGGTGCCTCACTAGGCTTACAGCAAAAGAGAAAATACGTAGCAGTGGAAACACAAAGCTCGCAGGGTCCATTCGATCAACCCCACAGGCTATTGAGTGGAGGACGTCCCCTAGGCTACAAGGTCTTCATAGAACTCCTCTTCATAGAGCATGGAGCTCCCTGGATCACCCTCCTCTACTGATCAAACAGAGGGCTTAAAGCCATGAGTACTTTGAATGTACTCAGCAAGTCATAGGGAATGTATGCACGTAATAATCATGTAAAGCTTGACAAGGTAAAGTTGTATGGTTAGTTGGCTGAAAGCAACTTTTGCAAGAGATACAAAAAGTTGATTGCAAAGCTCAGTTGAAAGAATTACACAAGAGTAAACAAGTTTCTTTGAAAACACTTGTGGACACCCTATCCACACCTAGACCTCACTGTGATCACCCTAATCACAGCCCGGACCACACCAGAACACACATACCTGCTCAAGACCACCACCTTTTGAAGAGAAGTCTACCCCTTGCGTGAAATCTCCGGGCATGACCATAACCGAGGCCGCGGCTATTCGAATATATTTACACTCTGCAGAGGTTGTACACTTTACCCACAAGAGGTAGTCACTTGATATAACACACGTTTCCTTAGACATGTGAATGAAGTAGAGACCACCACCAGATCTTTACAAAGGTCCACTTGACTCGGTTCTGCTCGCTAAAGTTTCGCCGCCCCGGCCCCATCTTGCGCCATTCTCAACCATCACAGAACCGACTCAAGCTTCGCACCCGGTCCACCCCATCCTGGACATGTGGTTGCACGAGGTGACCCATATCAATGGTTCAAGGTTAAGTCCTTAGTTGGCTGCTCAGGCGAAGCTATCCACATCCCAATGTGCTTCCTGCACCCACACTAACCACCTTCCACTCGCCCGAGCATAAAACATTTTGGGGTTCCTCCCCGGCCAAAGGACCACCCTAGTCCTAGCACCACAATTTCATCAAGTGGCATTGCCACGGTTCCATAGTTCCTTAGTCAAATTTAAACATTAAAGAATCATGAGCTTGATACCATCGCAAGCTACAACATGGCTAAGCATCAAACGTACCCATGTTGGTATTCTATAGAGACCAACTAACATAGCCCATCCTATGGATGTCAAGGCAACATGTCAACATGTATGTCTCAAATATACCAAGGAGTCTTACTGGCGAAAGGGTATTTAACTACTCTCAATACCATTTTTACACAAATAGCCATGCATGATACATTAAAACAACATACTTTTTGCAAAATATGGGTTCAATATGATCAAAGGTTTATGACTTGCCTTCGATGAAGAACTGGGAAGCTTCTGTTGAGGTGGCTGGGTCCAAGAACTCCTCCGAGAAACCGAGATCTACACGTTCAAGGATACCCAAAATAAGCAAAGCAAACTCCAACAAGAAGATCAAAGGACTCACCAAATAAGAGCCAAAGAAAGGTTACAGAAATAGGTGGAAACAGGAGCAAGAATCGCTCAACAAGGGCTCGAACAATGGAGGTCTAGCTCAAAGGAGGAGGTCCAAAGTACTGGGCAACAAACAGAGGCCAGAAAGCTCTCTCGGGCCCTTTTATAGGCACCAGGAGGTCCTGAGAGAGGAGGACGTTGTAGTTAATGTTTGCAACGGGAGCAGGTGATGGAGGGAAAAGGAGCAAGTCAAGAAAGTGACCAAAGAGGAAAAAGGGGTACTGCAGAAGCGACAACATTAAATGCTTGAAGACTTTTGCTGCAGTAGTACAGAATGGGAGGAAGAAGAAAATGAGCAGGAACTGACAAGCAGGCTAGTCAAAGCATAGGTGGTTGACCCGACCCAGAGGGGAGTCGTGACCCATGGGAGGTCGTGACCTAGAAAGGTGGTCTTTGCAAAATACCACGAGGGTGGTCTTTGCAAAAAGACCGGTTGTGACCAACAGGAGGTCTTGACCCAAAGGGGAGGTTGTGACCCACGGGAGGTCATGACTGAGGAGGGTGGTCTTTGCAAAAAGACCGAAGGAGGTGGTCTTTGCAAAAAGACCATAGGAGGTCCTGAGGAGGAGGTCTTAAGGATAAGAGGTTAAAGGCACCGCGAAGCAGGGCTGTCTGATTTGAATCGGGAGGTCCTAAAGGAGTGGGACGTTCAGACCATCCGAACACTACATCTCATTTGGGCCGTTCGATGTGAATCGGGCGATCCACAACGCTTGGGAACGTTCGGACCGGTCGAACCTTTCATCTCAATCGGGCCATCCAAAAAGGATCGGACAGTCCACAAGTGGGAAGGGCGCAAGGCTGGTTCGGACCGCGTGAAGGGAAAGGGAGGTCCGAACCCAAAAAGGAGATCTAACGGAGAAGATCCAAAGGGGAGGTCCTGAACGGTCAAGATCAAACGAGGGGAGGTCCTGACGGTCAGATTGAAACAAGGGGAAGTCCTGATGGTTAGATCGAAACCAAGGGAGGTCCTGAGGGTCAGATTGAAACAAGGGGAGGTCCTGACGGTCAGATCAAAACCAAGGGAGGTCTAGACGTTTAGATTGAAACAAGGGGAGGTCCTAACGGTCAGATCAAAACCAAGGGAGGTCCTGACGATCAGATTGAATCAAGGGGAGAACTACAACCCGAATTTGAATTTTGGATGTCAAGGACATTTGAAACACAAACCCGAGCTTGGACCTAAGGGAAGATCCAAACACAGGGGAGGTCTGAACCTAAAGGGAGGTCCAAACACAAGGGAGGTCTGAACCTTAAGGGAGGTCCAAACACAAGGAAGGTCTGAACCTAAAGGGAGGTCCAAACACAAGGGGGGTCTGAAGAAGGAAAGGCTGGGCCAAAAGATGCACAGGGCTAACAGAGAAGGGAAACTACAAGCCAGAGAACACTTACAACTCAAGGTCGACCAAAAGAGTTAATTGGAGTTTGATTTATTCAAGTTAAATCTCCAAATTTCTAAAATTCCAAGTTAATCTTGAGCAATTAACAGAACCAAATGGTTACTTTTGAGTTTTGAAAAATTTTCAAAAAAAAAGCTCTGAAAATTGGGATGTTACACAGTGCACGCGGCGGAAATCCAGGCATGCAGCGTAGGCTGGCAGCACAGCATGCGCATGGGACAGAGAAGCCAAGAGGAAGAGGAAGAGAAAGAAGGAAAGTGATGAGGACATGACCCCTATGGAGACAACCATATTTGCTATGCTTGCTATTCCAATTACAAGAGCTCGTACACTTCACTTAAATTATGAGGTGAGCTCGTTTTTAGGAGTGCCTTTATATTATATGAACTCTATGATATCGCCTAATAAATGTGTTGTTATTTTCAAGAATAAAAGACACAGTGTGGCTAATTTACGAAAATCAAGAGAGAAGACCACAAGATGAATCTCAAATTTATTTAATTATTAAAGGAGCTGCACCTTGAATGACTTGGGCCTTGGGCCTTGTAATTCGGATAGAAACCTTAGGCTCATACTGTTCACGCGCTTACTGTTCATGCGTTAACAGTACCGCCGCCCCTCCCTATTTAAGGTTGCCGTACCCCTCTAGTCTCCTCAGATTTTGTTTAGTTAAAAGTTAGCTACATTGCAATTTCGTGTATTGGCTTGTGTTGATTATAACAACCATAATACTGCTTTAGAATCCCAATTTATCGAGTATTTCAATCCTATTTGTAATTTTAGATTGCTTTTTATTTAGACGCTTTTTGTTACGTCTCTACACCCAGAATCAGATAGCACATAAATACGTTTCTCGAGACGTTCTAGAATGCGTCCCAACATTTAGAGCCCATCCCATTTAGCAAACACTAACCCCACTCAACTCACGCATTAGCCTCACCCCTCTACTCAAATCCTGTCGTCCTCTCACCTCCCCACAGCCTCTTCCACCGTTTGGCCGCCGCCTCCACCACCTCCTCGCTGTCGCTTCCTAACAACTCCCAGACGCCTCCTCCACCTCACCTTGGCCTACTCCCATCTCCCCACGGACTCCCCTCCACCATCCCCACGTAGATTCGATTCCACATGCTCATCTGGCTCCTTCCACGCATAGATTTGGCGTTGCCTTCTCCGGTTCTCTTCCCTTCCCAGACCGCACCGCAACGTGCTCACCAGCTATGCCTCGCCCTCCAAAACCCAGCTGATCTAGCACCAGGTACCACCACATGACCCCCACCTAAACCCCTCCGCTGTCACCGCCGCCTCGGAGGTGGGTGGCGATGCTCGGTTGATTTAATTGGCCAGGGGCATTGGAAGAGTTGCTCGGCACGGCGGCGATGGGTGCTTCGATCCACAAACGGCAACACCACACTGCTACGAGGACCCTGGCCCACCTCGCCTCCCACATCGCCTGTGAGCTCAATCTCATCCCCTATCCTGTTCTATGTAATCTAACTTCTGCTTTCCTATGCATGCCAGCATGAGCTAGCTAGCTAGCTTTCTTGTATTCAGGATTGGAAGTGTAAAATGTTTCATGCATCTGGCGTGTAGGGTACTAGGATCCTCTAGTAGATAGTCCAGGAAAATCGATATCCTAGAATCCAATTTAATTTACCTTATGCTTTAGTACTAGATAAGTTCTTTACCGTGGGATCCATCTACTTTGCACAATTGATTCACCGCCCGACTTCTGAATTTTGATTGGATGTTGCTTAACTTCATGCACTTGTTTTGTTCGTGTAGTCAGTGTTAGTGAGGTCGAGGTTTTGTTCGAGCTATTGAAGAGCATTAGTGGTTCGGTGATCGATGATGGGCTGATCAATAAGGTAAGCTTCTAACTATCCTCAGGACATCTCTGTGTTTCCTCGTCATATTGGCACGTATGAGCATCAAATAAGAACATGAGATTTGTTCGTGATTAGTTGTTGTTGATTTATCGTGGAACTGAAAATTTGAACCCTACTGTGCTGAAATTATATTTCTACTACATACTGGTCCCCTTCAGCTGCGCAACTTATGCGACAATGTCCTTTTTCATGGACTACTTTTATCCACCAATAGTTCTATTACTTCGCCTTGTAAACGGACATGGATATTTGTTCTACATGTGGTTCGTCACCAAACCTTTATTTTTTGCAGCACAACTCAACGATTTTGTTTGATAAATTGTTAGAATTGTTTGTATATCAAACTGTAACAGGCTTATTGTTATCATTTTCTATCTACCAAATATAATAGGCTAAACTTGTTCATATGATTGTGGCCTAGAGCAGATATTATCACAAGTTATATCAAGCTATCAAAATTATGTTAGCTCAAAGTTGTAGCCATTCTCTCGCATCTTGCCTTGTCATATTTCGGCTAAGCTGCATGATCTGTTTCTTGGCTCACTACTTAGATAAGCCAACTGTTGTATTGACAAGTCTGTAATGCAAATTTTGATTTGAATAGTCGTGCTAGATAGCTAGAGAGAATGTCTTTCTCATCTAGCTTTATTTATATTTTGCATCTTGTGGTCATATATCAAAGAAGTTTATTGACTGTCATGTTGCGCGGACATACATGTTTCTATATACCACAGTTAGTTATCATGAAAGTTGATGTCATCAGGAACTAGATTCTTTGGCAACTTAAACTATGAGTAATTAATTTTTGCCATAATTTTACCACGCAGGAAGAGTTCCAGCTTGTATTATTTAAAAACAGAAGGAAGGAAACTCTTTTCGCTAATCGGGTATTCATCATTCCATCCCCTTCGATTTGTGTGCATTCTATTGTGTGCTCAAAAGGCAAAGTGCTTGCAGTTAGTCGTGGTTTACTTGTTATAGAACTCAATTTATTCCAAAGTTAATTAGATAAAGTTCCCTGTAATCTGTTACAATCAGCTGAGTTCAAATGGTGATGGAGAAATTAAAACAGAGTGAGATAGGATTGATTTCTTACATTAGTGGGATGATGCTTATTTAGTCTCTAGAGTACATGCTCATAGGTATGGCCTACAAGCAGAAATAGATGAATAAATCAGCTCTTGGAATTCTCCATACCAAGTGTTTGTGTTTATGCCCAACTTTCACCTATTACCCTAGGCTGCGCTGAAAGCAACACCTAGCTAGAGCTATATATTCCGCCTTAGCATGATCTGTTGCTCACATCGTTCTTTGCTTCCTTATGTACTGGACTGCACTGAAACTAGCATCTAGCTAGAGTTATATATTCTGTTCTAGTATGGACAGAGTAGTAACTAAATGGAACTCATTTTTTTTTAAAAAAACATGACATCGGTGCAAATTTATCAAGTAGTTGGAGGCAAAATGTCAGCTTCGCTTGTATTTTCATTGTTAATGTTACATTCCTTGGTACTTTTGCCAATATAATAAGTTGTCTTTTACATTGTTCTGTTGTGCTTTCCAGATAATTTTGTCTGTTGTTTGAATTACATTGTGTGTTAGAATCAGATGTCATCTGTACTGGAAAGGAAATGCTTGAACTACGAGTTTACCAGTTATCATCTGATTTCTGGTAGCCTTGTATCATATTGTCACCTTGATCGTTTCTAGTGCAAGATACTGCTTTACTCATCGCTAGACAAGGAAAACTCTTATTGGTGGGTACGCCAAAGCTTCAGTTTTGCTAACTCCGGTCTATTTGTATGGTTGCTGATTCTTGGCTGCTAGAAAAATTCACATTGTTTTGGTTAATCATGTATGGACATTTGAAGATATATCCATGCGAGTCTTCTTGCTCATTTCTTGATTTCTTTCTTTCTTTCTTTCCAGGGGTCATCACTTCAGCTTTTTTCCGATATGCTACCAAGTAAAGGTGCACTTTTACTCCAATTCTGTAGAAGTTGATTACTTCTTAGTATTTCTGCCAACTTAAATTGAAGAGACTATTTCTTATGCTTTATCATTTCTATCTTCACAATTTGCTACTTCAAAAAAAATGTATCCTTACGGTTCCTGTGCTTTCAATTTCATATTGTGTATTTCCTTTGTTTTCGATAAATGCAATCCTTCTTATGTCATGCGCGCATGATTTCTTTCGAGACATGAATAAACATAATAAACAAGTTTACTACTGAACATGTACTAGGCTCTATGATTTGGAGGTGGATTAGGCTGTTTGTTCCTAAAGACGCCGCCGTTGCCCTCTAGCCACTCGTCACTAGATTCAGTTGTAGGATTTGTAGGGATTTTTTTTGTGTGTTTGCACCTTTGTATGTGGATGCTAGATTCAATTGTTAACTCAATTTAGTCCGCAACAGAGTGTCTGTTTTTTTCTTCTGGTTTTTTTTATATATCGACAATGTAATTCTACATTTGAAATGGCTTTACCTAAGATCTGAAACTTCTTATAAAAATATGTGATACTATATCCTCTGAATCATTGTAGTTTAACTAGCGATAAAATATTTCCACGGAACAAAATAAAAATGGACGTCTCTAGCTCAATCTAAATACGACAATGAATGCGTATCTATGTTTCTTGGCATGCAATAAAGCGTCACTAGGGAGAGTAGAGGCGATATGAAAATGCATATATGAAAGCGTCTCCAAGCTTGTAGAGACACAATCTAAACGACTCATATCATTATATCATTGTAGACACGCTTAACAATACATCTCTACGATCTTTGACACAGTACGTGGGGAGACACTGCAAAGACGCTTTACAAAAATGACTCTACAGCTCTATAGAGATGATTGAAAATATCTTTAACCCATAAAATAGGCGTCTCTATAGGGCTTTTGTGTTATAGTGGAATGACATTGGGGCCACCCTATCATCAGTGATCCAAAACAACACACAGAGAGAAGAAAGAGATGACACTAACCACTGGGACCCACCGTGAGAGAGAGAGAGTTCCAGAGAAGACAAACAAAGGAGGAGATGGCCGACGACTTCTACACGACATCGACGGTCAACCGGCGGCGAGGGAGCTCCGACCAATGGGCAAAATGGGTTCCTGGGAGCGAGGCGATTCTCTGGGTGGTGGTGACACGGCGACGGCTCACCGGCGGCAATAACAGCGGAGGAGCGACTCGGGTCGATGGCAGTTTTGGCGAAGCAAAGGCACCCGGAGGAAAAGAAGATGAACATCAGCTCGACGACAACGAGAGGAACACGCTGGGTAGCTAGGGATGGCCGGAGAAGAACGGAGCGACGGCACATCAACGGTCGTAGGCGAGCAAGAAGACACGGCGACAGCGGGACACCACGGTGGCGGAGCAACAACAATAAAGAGGGGGATCGGATGAGTAGGAGGTGGAGCACGCGGTGATGCACAAAGGAGGGCAAATAAGCCCACCAACAGGGAGATCAATGGAGGAGCGGTGCAGCCAAAGGTTGGGAAGGAAGGGGAAGCATGGTGGTCCGACGATCCTCGGACGATGGCGACGGGAGAAGCACATAGAACACGGTGAGGTGATTCAAAAGGTGAATATGATGTGGTCAGAGAGGTGCTGACGGCGAAGAATTCTGACAAGGACGAAGCTTCGTCAACAGCAGGCTTTATCGACGAATTATGGCGCAATGAGGGCAAATCCGGAGAAACCAACTTGGGGATTCAGGGAGGAGACCGAGGTGAGCAAAAGGACGTGGGTGGCTCTGCTTATAAAGGCTCGGAGAAGGAGAGCAGCGCGTCATGATGGGACAGGGCGTAGGGCTCGAGGCAGCACAGGGGAAAAGGGGTGGGAAAAGGGAAAGGGGGCGGCGTTGGCACATGGCAGGGGCGGATCCAGTCTGTGGCGTCATGACAGACAGAGCTGGAGGCACGCCGAGTGAGGGCGATGAAGCGGTGAAAATCCAGCATGCAACGGTAATGGCAAGACAACATGCGCACGGGACAGAGAAGCCAGGAGGAAGAGAAAGAAGGAAACTAATGAGGACATGACCCCTATGGTGACAACCATACTTGCTATGCTTGCTATTCCAATTACAAGAGCTCGTGCACTTCACTTAAATTATCAGGTGAGCTCGTTTTTAGGAGTGCCTTTATATTATATGAACTATATGATATCGCCTAATAAATGTGTTGTTATTTTCAAGAATAAAAGACAGAGAGTGGTTGATTTACGAGAATCAAGAGAAGGACCACAAGATGAATCTCAAATTTATTTAATTATTACAGGAGCTGCACCTTGAATGACTTGGGCCTTGGGCCTTGTAATTCAGATAGAAACCTTAGGCCCGTACTATTCATGTGGTTACTGTTCACGCATGAACAGTACCGCCGCCCCTCCCTATTTAAGGTGGCCGCACCCCTCTAGTCTCGAATTTTGTTTAGTTAAAAGTTAGCTACATTGCAACTTCGTGTATTGGCTTGTGTCGATTAGACCAACCATAATACTGCTTTAGAATCTCAATTTATCGAATATTTTAGTCCTATTTGCAATTTTAGATTACTTATTATCTTGTTCTTGCATGTTCTTCGATTGCATACAGAAATAGACCTTCATGGTTAGGTCAATCGTGCTTCTAGCAAGGTCGATAAAAATCACGGAGTTAGTTCAGCGAGTGCAGGCATATTGGTCATGTGCGATTGGTAGCCGAATCGTGAGAGTCGTCTCCACCAAAATCGAATTATCCATCTCATCGAAAGATCGAGACACCCATTGTCGCATTAGGTGGTATTTGAGCTTTAGTTCATCGGTGAGATTTTTTTTCCTCTACCTACAGTCAATGAAAAAAAGGGTTAGTTCATCCTGTCGAAACCAATCTGTGCTTTGTAATTTTTCTTTTCGGTTTTAAATTATTGAATTATTGTATGCATCATTGTGACTTGTTGCTGATTTCTAGTTCTAGTTGGAGTCTAGTTTTTCTTTGTCTAGTTTGCATCTTCATCCTTTCCGCTGCCGCAACAACCACAACACAATCCATCTCCTACCGCAGTAACCCCCAGCACCTAGCCACCACCGCCCCTCACTACCGCGACAACTCTAGCATCGCCATCTCTCGCATTCGACAACTCCAATACGCCATCTCTCGCCATGGCAACCTCAGATCCGCCGCCATCGCTTCGCTATCATGCAGGCAACTCTAGCACCTTGTTGTCATTGTGTCCGTCATCGCTGCTGCACCGGTGCACCTCGCTGCCATCGTGATCACGCTTATCGCGGCAAACAAATATCCCTGCCACCGCTGTGAATCGCTGCCGTGGCAACCAATTTGAGTTGGGTTCGGTTTGACAGATTGCAAACCGAATTGATCTGTTGTTCAAACCCTAGTTGGCTTCGGTTTTATTCAAGAGAAGGAAAAACATAAGAAGAAAAACAGAGAAGAAGAAAAACAGAGAGAAAAAAAGGAGAGAAAAAAGGGAGAAAAAAACAGAAGGACAAAAAATCAGCATCCACCTTCCCGAAAATTGAAAAGTTGTCAAACTTTGACTAAAACCAGTGAAAATTGGTGGAGACCTTCTACCTATAGACACAAACTTCCACAAACAATTTTAGCAAGTTTGGCCCATGAGTTTGAAAGATATAGCAGTTTCAATTTGAATTCGAGTCGGTTTCGAGTCCGAATAGGATTCCATTTCCGAGACACCTTTAGTAAAACGGGCATAACTTTTGCATATGATATCCGTTTTGGGTGTTCTTGTGCTCGTTGGAAAGCTAACGACGAGGCACATCCAATAAAATTGACTAGATAAAGATAGTAACCCTCTAGTGGCCCCAAAATCGGCCATCTTCAGACTCAAATTCGCATCACAAGTTTTCGGTTTCTGTTTTTACCATTTCTTTCAGTCTTCCCTTCAGAATTTGGGGTTCACCTCAATTGCAAAGTTGTATATCTTGTCAAAACCTTTCAGATGAGCATATATAAGCCATATAAAACTTTGCTTTTTCATCTCTTGAGACTAGCAGTTGATTACTGCTTAGGCTAGAGGGTTGTTTACATTGCATATTATACTGTCTTTGTGCTTTACATCGTGTGAACAATCTTGTGCCCATACACATAAGTTTGAGTAGTTGGCTAGCGTCTCTCCTAGAACTTGGTGTGAGAATTTTCTTTGCTTACACCAAGTCACATTGATCTTTGCGTGTGCTTTTGTACGCTTCTCTTAGTAGGCTTTGATTAACTAGCTTTGATTATGCTAGGATCAGCAACATTGACTAGTACTTTGAACAATTTTTCAACTTTGCATTTACTGATTTGATTGTTGCTAATCCTTGCTACTATATTGAAGCCTATCCTAGCTCCACCTTCTACCAATGCACAGGTACTAATTGCTTGCAATCACTTTGTCAATCTTCAAAGAGCGTTTGACATCAACTCTAGTTACCGGTCGCCGCCTATTTTGCTTGGTAAGAACTTGGTATAAGTTTGAGCGTGAGTGACTTTTGAACCTCCACCACTTAGTAGTGGATAGGATTTGTACACTTATGTATATTTTCTGGCTGGCTACTAACAATGGCAAGTTTGAGGAATCTGGCTGGCTACTAACAATGGCAAGTTTGAGGAAGTTGATAGATTACGATACCATCACAGGCAGATTTGAACTCAAACGAAAACAACTACCGTCATACATCTTTCCACTCACCGCTGAGAGTACATCGCTGGACTACTTACTATGGGTTACTATGTTGGATAGCTACTTTGAAAGACAGGAGCTTGATCATCATGAGAAGATGGACATGGCAAGAATGACGCTGATCGGTGATGTTCAACATTAGTGGTCGAATCTCAAGTACCACTACATGTACATATGGGAGGAGATGAAGAAGATACTACGACGTCATTTTGTACCTCCACCACCCATGGCTGCAAGCGAGGTGCAACCTAAGGTAACTGAAAATGCTGATATTGTTTTGGCTTCTATTCCATTTATAGATACCGCCGAGACGCTTGAAGAGATGAAGGATGGTTTGGCGCATCTTATATCATTAGAGGAGAAGTTTGAGGTACCTACAATATCTGATGAGGGCCATAATGACAAAGGTACTGATTTGATGCTACAGTAAGACATAGAGCAATCTTGTGAGTAAACATCCATTAAGCCCACACATAAACGGCTCTCTCACTCACGTATGCTTCTCAAAGCATCATATTCATCTTTAACTCCATTAGGCCAAATCCATGATGCCTTGCCCTCTATGGAGTATCCTTGACCTAATCCACTTAGGCCACCATCGTGGTTTCGTAAACCACCACTTTTTCGGTATTCCAAAATTTACCAAAATACCCCTCTACCAAGCTTTCTGTAGGCCCGGAAAGGCGACTAGAGGGGGTGAGTAGGAGCACAAATAATTTTTGCAAACCCTCAAAGCGCAGAAACAGAAATCAGAAAGTTGTGCTGAAAAACCCAGCAATCGGTATGACCACCATGCAATCTGTGGTATGACCGCTAACCGGTACTACCGCCTCTCAAGGAGCGGTACAACCGATTGACTTGGAGTTCTTGTTGATAGCAGAATATCAAACCTAAAATCGACACAACTTTTGATTCATCCAACCAAACCCTATCAAACTTGAAACATATCCTCCAGAGGATATCTGAAACCTATTCCAATCATCTATTCAACAGATCCATGACAAAGTTTTGACCTTTTTCAGATTTGATGAAGAACGGTTCAAAAACAGGTCAAATAACCAAATCTGATCCTAGGCTTGCTCGTGGGCTATGGATAATCAAGATGGCCTTAGATGGTCTCCCACAAGTCACAGCAAGCAAGATCAACCGATGGATTCAAGACAAAAGCAGTGGATCATCAAAAACACCAAAAGCATCAAAACAAAATGCAAGAACAGATAAACGAACGAAGAGGACTCTTCTTTAAGAACTTGCATGGATTGATTGATGATTGAAGATTTGAGGTTTACAACCACTCCATCTTAGAGGACAAAACTCAATACATGAGCCACACTAAATCAATCCCTAAAACCCTAGCTCTCCAAACCCTAAGTCCAAACTCAGGTTTCTCCCGTGCACTATCTCACTTTGCTGAACACAGCATCAAGTCTTATATAGTGGAGGCTAGCATCTAGGAATATTCCACTTAAGGCACCTAGTAAACCCTAACACACAATGGGTTAACACACGCACGCATCTCAAAGCGCCGTCTTCACGTCTTCATGACCTAAACCACTCTTCCACGCGCCGCGGTTTAGCCAGAGGTCACCAAGGCGGTATTTGGTGAAATGACCAAAATACCCCTTCTCGATCCTTCTCCATGGACCGAGTCCAATCCTGTCGAAGCAATCGCCTGCTTCACCACATGTAGGTTGATCAACGGCTCTCAACATGTCGGCAAGTCTCTCCCGTCTGGATCCCACCGGAACCTCCAAGTCACTTGCACCAACCCCTGCGCCGCTTGATCCAACCAGCTGTATCGAACTGCCCGTTCGATCATTCTCATCCATTCTGCGCCATACTTGAGTCACCTGACCTCACCCAGCACCTATGATCGTTCTGGACCTCAGCTCTCCAAGCTTAGTCCCAATCCATCTCGCCGTTGACCATCGTTGACCTGCAAGCCACCTGCACAGCAATAGACTAAGAAATCGTCTCCGGGAACAAGTTCTCACAACTTGACCCACGTTAGCTCAAAACATCCAATATGCAACACATATGCAAAGATAAATATGGATATGACCTATCCTAAAATCAATTCTCTGAAAGAATCAACATTCAGTGCAAATGCGATACTACCACCAAGTCATTCTCGGTACTCAAGCATCACGGCAAGATCGCTCTCAAGATCGTGGTCGCATCTCAAGAATTCCCAAAATCATCGCTTCTGGAATTTCCATACCGCAAACAAAGCGGTCATACCTACGTGCGGTACTACCGCCTTTACCTTGCAGTACTACTGCTCCGCGAAATTGCTCAAGACCTCCGGAAGGAACCCATTGACACGTGTACGCTCCAGATTACTCAGCCGTTCGGACCGCGAGTATAAACCGTTAGATCTGAGCACTGTGATGGTCCGAAAGTTCATTTCAATTTCAACCATCCGATCTCAATCAACCGACTCACAAAGCCTAACACGTTCGGACGGTCCGAACGTTTCTCTCAATAAGGACCGTAGGATCAAGATCTAACGGTTCGAGCAAAACACGCGTTCGAAGCCTTGACAAGCGGTAGTTCTGTTCCCTTCGACGGTCATACCGTTACGCGGTAGTACCGTGGCTTAAAAGCCGGTATTATCGTCACCAGAAAATCACAACGCTGACAAAAACCTTCGGTAGTACCGCTTCACTTAAACGGTCGTACCTCACCACAGTATTACCGCGGCTACAAAGCCGGTACTACCGATAAACCTGACACTTTGCTGAAACTTTCTGAAAAACAGAAAATCCAACAAACCTTCAACCAAATTGCCAATTGTAACATCACTTAAGATCATGAGCATATCCTCATGATGTCCACACTTTCCCGATTCCTTCACATCGAAGCATCGTCCATGCTCTAGCATCATCCATGTGGCCGCAATGACTTCCCATCAAGCCTCTCACGTGTCCGAATCCCACCGAACCGTCCTCTCTTGAAAATAGGCCCAAGTCATTTGGCATACCACATGCCTTACCACACACCATGCCCGCACACGGCTTCTTTGACCTTTTTGGAGCTCAGCTCCTCCCTGGTCTTAGTCTCAGTCCATCTTGTCATTGCCCATCATGTCCACCATTGGTAACTCCTGCTCTGGTTCCTTGTCTTCTCGGCTTGTAACCACCTCGGTAACCTCAGTCATCTTTCGACGGCACCTTGATCGTTCTGGACCTTAGCTCCCCTTGCTTAGTCCCGATCCCGTCTGCCTCACCATGATGTAGCTCCAGAGTTCTACAACCAACACCAACAAGCAAACCATCACATGGCACCGTACAACACACAAAATCATCAATTTCCACAATTGATAAGTCACGAATGCATACCTTCAAATCTTCACTCCTAGAATCATCACTTTACCTCAAAAGGTCTTTGCTCAAACTTTGTCTTTCATAGTTCTTGTCCATCTTCCACCTTGCTTGAGTCTAACCATCTCACCTGACATCCATGACCGTTTGGTACCTTGGTTCTCCTAACCATATCCTGGTCCTCCTCACCATTAACCATAGTTGACTTTAAGCCACATGCACAACAATAGACCAAACAATCATTTCCAAGCACATGTTCTTTGCAACTTAACCCACATTAGTCCATAAGAGTATAATACAAACATATGCACCAAACCCAAAATCAGCACACCTCGCTGTGCTGAAATCGCCATGGATGGTCTGACCGCACTCCCCGGTAACATAGGACCAGTTAGACCGCCGCCGATATGACCACCAACCATTGGACGCTTTCCATTTCCTAGAAACACCTCTATCTGGACTTTTCGATAAAACTCTACTTAGTTTCGCGTCGAGTCTCCATTTTCAATTGCACCTTGTGCAAATACATCTCCAAATACTCTCATACAAGTGTTTGGTGAATATTTGGCACAACATTGCACTACCGATTAGACCGCCCCCCCAGGGCTGGTCAGACCGCCTGATCCTGACATGAAACTTGGAACCTGATAGCAAACTTTACAATTGGCAAAACTAAGAGTTCACTTCCCAAAGTGCTCGACAATGATGCCAATTGTTAAATACCTATAGGACCATATCACATGGTCTCTACAATATCTTTATTCTTTTCAAAGAAATTTAAAGTGATAAATTAGGTATAGCTTTCACCTATTCATCCTCCTCTGAACGTAATTCTTCAATAAAAATCCCTTGATGGAGAAAGTTGGCAAACAAAACTTTTGGAGGACAAAAGTCATCGTCATCCCATACACCTTCGTATATACCATCATTCCTAAGAATAACAAAACAAGCACCTGGAAGTATCGCATCATTGGAGATCTTAAAATTAACTAAAGCAAAGTTAGCGTTCACTTGAAATTGCATGTCCTTCTGTAATTGCTTACTCCTGCTTCTAGTAATTGGAGCCACAATGTCAGTGGCACTCTTATTAACTGGTCAAATCCATAGAGCTAAGACTGGTCCCAATGCTCCACCTTGACAAGTTTCTTAAGGCTGCCACATAGGCAAAAGTCTGATGTGGCACTGTAATTAAGGAAGAGAGAGAGCAGACTGGTATCTTATTTAGATACCACTCATACACAGTATCCTAGGTAGAAATACTAGTAAATACTCTATATCAAAGGCCTAGGATACCACACTCTAGGATATCATGCATTGGGAAGGTGGTATCTAAATGCTTTTCATGCAATAAGAAACTGTAGTAAGAAACCACCCATTGGGACCAGCCTAAGAAAACTTGGCAAGCCACGGTTGTGACAATGAAGCAAACAACCACCTAAAAAAATTTACTCCTGAACTTTTAACTAGTCATGTCTAGCTAAATTTTATCTAATTGAGGGTATGCATTTCACGTGTTTGTCTAATCGGTCCTCTGTGCCCTTCTGAAATGGAAGTTTTTGAGGACCAATTAACAGATGCCCGAAAGTAGAGGGATCTGGTCAGATAAAGATGTGAGAGAGGGGTCCGATTGGACAAAATTCAGGTGGAGAAGCTCGATTGATGTAAGAGAATTTCTACAAGTTTGGCTAGATAAATTAAGGTGCGGATGCTCAATGGAGTAGAATCAAATAGGAAAAGCGCATTTAGTACAATCTTCCCCTTTTTCTTTTCAACTTTTGGTGGCCATTTGTTCGTCAACGTTCTACCAAAGCAATGTTGCTATCGATCTTTTGGGATCTTCTTGGTTTTCGCTGTAACGTGTACCGTTGGTTCTTTTGACAAAACACCAGCTAGCTGCTTATCTTTTGCATGAAGCATGCTTGCATCCATGCTCAAGTACATAACATATACATGTACAGAGAGGAGGCCTTTTCACTGTTCTGATGACGACAAAGCTTCGACAAGAGTGGAAACCACCCTGTTGGGAATTGCATGCAGTTTGATTGATTGTTGGAGTGAATGACCATTGACCAGGATGGTGTGCAACATGATCTCCTTATCTGTGACCTGTGTTTTGGCTGACACGGCAGGCATCTATGTATTCTATCTGTCCTTCAGTTTCTTGCTTGATGTTGCTTTCTTTTTGACCACTGGAAATTAATGGGTTGATATGATTCTTGTTCATCTTAATTACTCCAACAGGGTTCCCTTTTGATTCTTCAAAATACTGTACCTTGTGCTGATGGCTGATGGCCCCCGATGGTAATTAACTTTGTTTGACAGGGAAATGCCCTGATGCACGTTTGCCGTGCTTGTCATGCACGGCACCTTACCTGGAAACGACCCGGCCAGGGTATTTCTTTTTGCAGAAAGTCACCTTGCTTTGTGTACTCTTATTTCAGGATTTCGTGCCCGTTCCCCTCCAAAATCGCGCGATTTCACCGCCAGTTTTGTTCCAAGAGCTGTGCACTAAGATCGGGTACAGTTACTATATTGGAGTAACGGTGCTAGATCTTCAGGATACGGATATGTGACAAATTCGGGTCAGAAACGGATAAAAATAGACAGATAGTGCACACATACAAAGCATAAGAGGGGAGGAACGCTATCCATCCCATTTTCACCCCTACCCTCCTACATCGCTTTCACATCACGCGTGTGCTCTATCTCTCTCTCTCTCGCTCCCCTTCCCACTCTCGCACTCTTTCTTCCCTATCTCAGATCTACACGACCACCCCTCTACCCTAGCTCTGGCGATTGCCGAAGCCCCTCCACTGCGGCGGTGCGATGGACCTCCTCATCGCACAGATCACCACCGAGAATTGGTTCATGACCTTGGGAGACTTCAACTTGAACCACTCCAAGCTGGACACATCATCGGTTTTGTCTAGGCTATTGGATTGCCGGTGCTTCCTAGTATCTGCCGTCCGATCGTCTCGTGTGGTTAGTCTAATCCCCATCCTTACCTTCTCTAACACACACCAACACAGCCACACATGCATACTCTTCAGTCTTCCCCTTTCGTCCTCCATTTCTTGCTTTTTTTAGTTCTCTACTCCGACTGCATCGCCGCTACAACACCGGCGGCGGCGGATCCCACGGCTGGTTGTTGCTAGCTACGGTTGGCTGGGGGATGGAGTGGACCATGATGTCACGGGGAGGGGGGGGGTAGAGGATGGCTTCATAGACCGAGCGGCGAAGCGGAGCTCCGCATCGACGATGGGGGAGGGGGAGGATGGCGTCGCTGGGCGAGGAGTGAGGCGGAGCGCGACGGCGATGACCGGGAGGGAGGCGAGGAGCGGTGACGGCGACCAGGGGGGATTGGGGAGGGAGCCGGAGCGAGTGTAGGAGGGATTGGGGAATGGGTTGGTGGGCCACTGGAGGGACTCGAGCGGCGGGCCACTGGAGGGAGGCGAGCGGCGGGCCACTGGAGGGAGGCAAGGAGCGGTGGCAGTAACCATGGGAGGGAGGCGAGGAGCGGTGGTGGCGACCACAGGAGTGGATTAGGTGGGGAGTCGGTTGTGGCGGCGCCTGATGGGGGAGGGTGTCAGATATCTGGTTAAGAAATTGGGAGACATTCGGGTCCCGTCCCGGATTTGCCAGATATTGCCTGCTTCAAATTCGACCCCGAATTCGGATACCGTCCTAGATTCGATCGGATAGTCTAATCCCTTCCTGAATCCAGGCCCGATCGGATCCGGCTCCAGATTGGGTAGGAAATATTCGTCCCATTTTCATCCGTAGACTAAAGTATTTTCTCCTGTAGTGCTCGAACAATACCCTAGATGACCCTTAGTCCCTTCGCTTTCTATCCGACGGCGAGTAATATAACCACCTTAGTTGCAGTGAGGAGGTTCTCTGAGCAAATCCACATGTAGATGTCAATGAACTATCCTAAACATTTAAAGTGCTTCGAGATTTGTGCAAGGACATCGTAATTATTAGAAGATGAGATGTTGGTATAAATTTTAAAAAGTTTGCATCGATCTCAAGACACATTTGATGGTAATGATTATACATAGAATTTCATGAACATGTGAAAAACATTCCGTGATACTCCTTCGGCCTTTTCAACTGATGTTTTTTTTTATATTTTTCACACTCTACAAGATGTGATTTTGATCATTACTTTTTGTAACTTAATCTTATTATGTACTAATAAAATTATAATATTATGATAATATTTTTAACGATAAATCTAGTGAGATAGTTTTCATGTAGCACTTTAAATATTTTGAAATATACTGCACGAATTGTAGAGTGTAAACGAAACGGAGGGGGGGTAGGAAAGTTTGCAGAATATCATGGATTTTTTGCTGTATTGGCTCATTTCTGTCCCGTATTTACAAGAATGGCCGCCCTCGGATTTTCACTTTATTTTTTTGCAAAAAAATGGCCCCCTACTGCATGGCCACCATAAGGTAGTCCCTCCCAGCCTGTCACATCGCCCCTAATGCACGACCACTGTGCGGTGGCCTGCCTCTTCTCTCTCCTCCTGAAAATTAGGGTTTTAGCGCGAGGAAATTAGGGTTTCATCGCGATTTCAGTGATGTTTGTAGGAATTTTAAAAATAGCAAATGAGTTCAAAAAATTATGAAATTTTATGTGGAGCCTCCCAACACAGCGTACTTGTTTGTGTAAATTTTCTATAATTTTATTCATTACAAATTTTTCTCGCAATTTCATATAAGTATATTGTTTGTACAAATTTGTAAATGTAGAAAATGAGCTTCAAAAATTATGAATTTTGTTTTGAAGGCTCCTCACGCAATGGACTTGATTGTGTAATACTTTGTGTATTTTATATTTTGGAAATTATGGTTTCGTGATTTCATGTTGTTGGACCGAAAAGGCGACTAGAGGGGGGTGAATAGGAGCACGCTCACTTTTTCATAAGGATCGAATTCAACACCAATTCCCTCCAATAGCTATGGAAGCTATGAAGATCAAAGTACAAGTGCAGTGGATAACTTGTATTGAATTCAATCCAAACCCCAAAGCAAAACACCCAAAATAACCAAGAACTCAAATCACCAAGTGTTGGGTGGTCAGACCTCTGATATTGGCGGTCTGACCGCTACATGGGGCGGTCTGACCTCTGGTATTGGCGGTCTGACATCCAGCCTGACGATGAACAACAGACAGCCCGAAAACCGAAACTAAAATCGGTCTAACTTTTGATCCGTAAGGCCAAACTCCACGAAATTTGAACCACACCTCCTAAAAGATATTAGGAACCTATTCCAATCAAAGATTGCAGAGATCCATGCCAAAGTTCCTATCTTTTTCAGTTTGAGTGAAGGTGGTTCAAAAACCGAGCCAAATACGAAATATGATCTAGAGACTTGCTCGTGGGTGATTGATGATCAAGATGATCCTAGATGGGTTCCCACATGTCACAGCAAGTTAGATCACGGTAAGAAACCAATCAAAAACTCGTGGATCAAAGAAAGACTTAAAATCATCAAATAGAGAGAAAGAAAGCAAATGAACTCATCTTTGAGAGAACTTTCTTTGGATTGATTTGATATGGTATTGGTTTACAGTCACTCTATCAATGGAGGACAAAGACTCAATACATGAGCATGAAATCAAATCCAACTCTCTAGAACCCTAACCTCCACTAATCCTCTCCCTAAGCAAACTAGGGTTTCAAACACAATGAAAGGGTTGAAGGGGGTGCAGCCACCTCCCTCCTCTATTTATAGTGGAGGCTTAGACCTTCTAGAAGAGTAACCCTAATGGGCTCCCGTTAAGGCCCAAAACAAACGGGTCACACACGCACGTATTTTAAAGCGCCGTCTTCATCTCTTGACCTAATCCACTTCACCTTGCGCAATCTTGCGCCGTGATTTGGCAAAAGGTCACCAAGGCGGTATTTGGTAAAATTACCAAAATACCCCTTCTCGATCTTTTTGCAAAGACCGAGTCCCATCTTCATGAAGCACCTCTATGCTTCGCCACATGTAGGTTGATCCAGCGGCTCTCTTCATGTCGGCAAGTCTCTCTCATCCGGCTCCCACCGAAACCACCATGGCACTTGCACCGACCCCCACGCCGCTTGATCAAACCCGTCGCACCGAACTGCCCGTTCGGTCACCTTTGTCCCTCTTGCGCAATGCTTGACTCTATTGACCTCACCCGGTATCCCCAATCGTTCTGTACCTCAGCTCTCCAAACTTAGTCCCGATCATCCTCGCTGTTGACCGTCATTGACCTCCAAGCATCCTGCACATCAATAGACAAAGAAATCAAATCCGGGAACAAGTTCTTCACAACTTGACCCACGTTAGTCAAAACATGCATCATGCAACACATATGCCATGAAACCCATGAACTTGACCTAACTTCAACATCGCCGCCACGGCGACGACGAGACAGTGGAAATCGGTCGCCGCCGCCATGGCGGTCGACCGCCTTGACCGATCTCGACCGCCACACTGGTTGGCGGTCGACCGCCCACTGGACTTAGCCAAAATTTTCATCATGGAAACCAAACCTCTTGGAATTTTCAAACCAATAGAACTTTTGCTCGAAGCTCCAAAATTATGAGACCAAGTGCGAAGAACCCTCTCACTTGCCTACACCCTCTATTTTTGGCCCGGCTCCAAAATCCAAAAACATTGCAATGGCGGTCGACCGCTCAGTAAATTGGTTAGATCGCTTCCATCGCCGGCCTCGACCGCCAAATGACCATTCCGAAAAAACCACACAGTATATGGCGGTCGACCGCCACAATGGCGGTCATCTTGTCGTCGAGGCTCGACAGACTGGAGCTTTGCCGAAAACACGTGATTCGACAAACCATTAACGACATTGCCAATTGTAACATCATCCTAAGATCTCAGGCATATCCCCATGATATCCACAATCTCCCCCTTGATGAACACATTGGCAATTTTTCACAAATGCAAATTTAAAGGTTTGAAAAGTAAAAACACGTCGTTTTCGTTCAAAGGCACAACTTGGTCCAAATGCAAGAAAAGGCAAAGGAAATGACCAAGCTGGCTTCATAATAGTATCAGCAAGTCAGATATGGCAAAAGAAAGCACGAAAGCTTCAAATTCCAGAAAGGAGTCAAAATCTCACTTAAGGTCCATATGAAAGAACAATTGTTCGATATGACCTTTGATCATTGTGAGGATCAAGAATTGCAATTCAAGTTCAGAAATGACAATAAAACCATAAGAATGCAAATAAGAAACTCCCCCTTACTAAGATCCTCGGATTTTCAATTTTTCTCCAAGTAGCTCCCCCTTTTTCATAACTCCCCTTTTTCAAACATCTTCTCCCATTTACATAAAATTTTGAAATATCTTCTCCCCCTTTGACAATGGAGTCATCAAGGAATCATGCCTTCCTCTCGTCCAGAGATGACAGATGCAGAATGAGGAAAAAGCATAAGATGGAGCATGCATGAAATGCAATGGAGTGGCTTCAAATTTTTTTTGTATTTTTCAATTTTTGAATACAAGAAGCTTTGGAGATTACCCAAAAGAACAAGTTAGCATTTGTAAAGTTGCACAAACAACATATCAAGCCTAACAGCGCTAGCAAGATCATGATAAGACATATATAACAAAGCTAAGCAAGAAGGCTCAATATAAAGCAATAAATTTTAGCATTTTAAGCAAAGCTTCAAATCTAGCAAGTTCATCAACAGGGATCCTAAAATGATACTGGCCATGTCAAAATATCAACGTGAGATCCAAAAGCTAACAATGACCACATTAAGAGACAAATAGGTCCTGAATTGAATCATTTTGCTCAATTTTCTCAAACGCCCATTTTTCAATTGTTTTTCATTTGCAATGAATATTGAAGTTGACTAATGGTCTAACTTAGTGACAAGATCCTGGACTAGAAGCCATCCACAAACTCATCCTAAGTTTTGACCAAAAGTTGATTAAAGGTATATCTTAGTGAAGAAGATCCTGGACTAGGTGCCATCCACAAACTCTTCCTAAGCTTCTACCAGGGCGACAAATCTTGAGGTTCATGTCAGTTATGACAAGCAGTCCCCATGAGATCGTCTGGATCATCAAACTATCTCCAAGCTCATGTCTTTGACATGCAGTCTCGTAAGAATAGTTTGGCACAATTTAAGCATGAGACAATCTTGAAGATTGATTTTTCATTTTTCACAAGAGCAGTTTTAGATTCTCAACAACACAAGAAGCTCAAGTAATGATCAAAGCTAGATTCAAGAGCTAACAAAGCAATTTTGACAAGGCCAATGTCACAAAAGGAGCACTAATTGCGCAATTGGCTAAACAATCCACAAATTGCTAATTTGTTAGTTCAAGTTGTTTTTTTTCAAGTTCTAGCTCATACAACAAAGACTTAGCTACACATATGAAAGCATGATAATTCTAGCAAGTCAAAGAACTAGACATGGCATTGAGCAAGAATTGAAACACTAAAGCTCCAAAGGGTAATAAGCAAAGCTTCATCAATTTTAAAAGATAAGCGAAAAGCTTATATTACAATGCATCTTTTTGGATTTTTCATATGAATGCAATATGATACAATGAGATGCAAGAAAAGTTCAAAAAGCCTAAAAAGATCAACAAGATCAAAAGAAGATCAATAAATGATCAAAAGAACAAGAAAAGATCAGAAAAAAATCCAACTCCCCCTCAAACCAACCCATAAGGATAAATTACCCCTAACTCACTTCTCAAGGTGGCAAACCTTGTTGGGTCTAAAGGCTTGGTGAGGATATCGGCTAACTGAGCCTCGAACTCCACAAAATGCAGCACAATATCACCCTTCTCAACATGATCTCTAAGGAAGTGATAGCAAATGTCTATGTGCTTGGTCCTATAATGTTGCACTGGGTTTTTAGCAATGTTAATAGCAGAAGTGTTGTCACAGAAGAGAGAAACACTAGCAAAAGTTAACCCAAAATCCTTAAGAGTGGAGACTATCCACAAAATCTGACTACAGCAACTAGCAGCAGCTACATATTCAGCTTCAGCAGTGAATTGTGCAACAGAAGACTACTTCCTGGATGACCAAGAGACAAGAGAAGTGTCTAAGAAATGACATGTGCCAGATGTGCTCTTTCTATCTAGCCTACAGCCCGCAAAATCAGAATCTAAAAACCCCCAGATGGACAGCGAAGATGAACAATAATACCAAATGCCATACTGAAGGGTAGAGTGTAAATACCTAAAAATGCGCTTAACGGCTTGGCGATGTGAAGTCCTCGGTGATGCCTGAAACCTCGCGCAGAGGCAGACCGCGAAGTGGATGTCCGGTCTTGAGGCAGTCAGGTACAGGAGAGAACCGATCATGCTGCGGTACTCGCGTTGATCCACAGCTTCTCCTTCCTCATCTGGATCCAAAGCAGTCGAAGTCGCCATGGGAGTGGCGATCGGCTTGCAGTCACCCATCTCAAAACGCTTGAATAAATCATTGGTGTACTTCGTTTGATGGATGAAGATCCCTTCCTTGCATTGCTTGATTTGTAGCCCCAGAAAGTAATTCGGTTCTCCCATCATGCTCATCTCAAATTCCCTGGACATGGTCTCAGAAAAACTGGAAACAAGAGCATTAGAGGAACCACCAAAGATAATATCATCAACATAAATCTGAACAAGCAGGAAGTCATTGCCATGCCTAAGAATGAAAAGAGTCTCATCTACTTTTCCCATTTCAAAATCATTCTTAAGCAAGAAGGTCTTAAGTCTATCATACCAGGCTCTAGGGGCTTGTTTAAGACCACACAAGGCTTTGGATAGCTTAAAGACACGATCAGGTGCTTGGGATCCTCAAAGCCAAGGGGTTGCCTAACATACACTTCCTCCTCTATAAAACCATTCAGAAATGCACTCTTAACATCCATTTGATGCAACCTAAAACCTTTAGATGCAGTAAATGCAAGTAAGATGCGAATGGCTTCTAATCTAGCAACAGGAGCGAAGGTCTCATCAAAATCTAACCCCTCAACCTGGCTAAAACCCTAAGCTACCAACCTAGCCTTGTTTCTAACTACAGAACCATCCTCATTTTGTTTATTTTTGAACACCCAACGGGTTCCTATAACATTATGACCACTAGGAGGATCTACAAGGTTTCAAACTTTATTTCTTTCAAAATTCTCTAACTCCTCATGCATGGCATTGACCCAACTAGCATCAGATAAAGCATGTGATATATCTTTGGGTTCAAAAGAAGCTACAAATGCAGAGTAAGAGAAAAGGCTCGGATCATGATACCTGGAGCGAGTGACTCGCTCATGGAGATTACCAATCATCTGATCCGGAGGGTGTTGCTTCTGAACGTACAAAGGAGCGCCTGGGGGAGATAGCATCTCCTCGACCTTTGCAGGTACTACTGATGAAGAAGTTGCAGCAGGAGCCTCAATTGGAGGTGAAGCAGTCGTAACAGGTTCTAGAGCTTGGGCAGCTTGCATAGGAACATCAGCAATAGGTGGAGGAGCAGTATCAAGTTCATCCTCATCTTTTTCAACAAAAATGCTCTCTGTCACCTGTAAGTCACCTGAAACATCGGATCTAGCTCCAGGGCTAGTCTCATCAAAAGTGACATTGCTTGTCTCTTGGATAATGTTAGTTTCAACATTAAAAACCCGAAAACCCCTCGAATGAGCAGGATAACCCAGAAATAAACCATCACAAATGCTTGATTCAAATTTATCTAGGTTTCCTGTCTTGAGAATAAAACACTTCGATCCAAAGACTCGAAAGTGAGAGACAGATGGTTTTCTGCCAAAACGAAGCTCATATGAAGTCTTGCCCAAAGACGGTCTCAAAAAGACACGGTTTGAAATATGGCAAGTCAGTAGCAATAGCTTCGCCCAAAACCTCCTCTGTGCTATACTCATCCAAAGATCGTTCTAGCCATCTCGACTAGAGTCCTGTTCTTCCTTTCCACAACGCCATTTTGTTGAGGGACGTGTGGAGAAGAGAATCGATGCTCAATACCGCTTCGGCAGACAAAAGAGGCAAAGAAGCATTCTTGAACTCCGTGCCATTGTCACTGCGGATCACTCTCAAGGCACCAGGAAGTTCAGAAGCCAAACGAAGAACAAGGTCATGATAATGATCAAAAGCCTCATCCTTCGAAGCAAGAAAGAACACCCAAGAGTATCTCGAAAAATCATCGACTATGACAAGAATGTACCAATTGCCACCGACTGACCGAACCCTCCAGCTCCTTGCGTTTGTCCTCCATGACCAACGCCTTGTTAATCAACTCCTGGAAATCCGGAAAGGTGTGGGCAAGCAGATTGACTTGTAGTCCTGAGTTCAAACCCTTCAAGAATCGGCTCTGGCGAGACCTGTCAGTAGCGACATCCTCTGGAGCATAGCGAGCTAGCTGAGAAAACTTATTCAGGTAGTCAGTCACTGACATAGCCCCTTGCTTGAGAGCACGGAACTCATCCTTCTTCAGATCCATAATGCCTTCAGGTACATGATACTGGCGAAAAGCGGCGGAGAATTCTTCCGTGTGATATTCTCATGCGGTGCAGGTGCGGCGAAGTTCTCCCACCACTCGCCAGCCTATGCCCTCCATCTGATGAGTGGCATACAAAACTTTCTCATGATCGCTGCATTGGGTGATCAGCAGCTTCCTCTCAATTACACGAAGCCAATCATCAGCCTCTATTGGCGAGACATGGCTAGAGGAAGTTGGCGGACGGGTCCTCATGAATTCAGCCAACTTGGACGGTCCCTGATAACCCTGAGCGATGGGGGCTCCTCCTTGACGATTGTTGTTGTTGTTGTTGTTCATGGCTTGCATCTGGTTCATCATGGTGTACATCATCTGCGTTTGGGCTGCCATAAAGGCTCCAAAGTTCTGCAAGTCAAGAGGTGGTGCTTGGGTGGCACTTGTTCTCGGGATTTGATTATTTCCATCGGACGCTGGGGCGCCGGATCCACTTGCAGCAGTGTGACGAGTCTGAACCATCTGGTGAAGCTCTATAGGTTAGATAAGGTAGCAAGCACAAGATGAGTGAAGAACTAGACAGGAGGATAGATTAAACCCAACAAACACAGCTCAAGAAAACTCAAATGAAATACTTTCATTAATAGCTTAATAGCATGGCTCCAACAAATGCCTAAGGGTGTTTGCAGCTCATACTTGCACACGGGAAAATAAAGCGAACCTAAGCACACAAGCTACCGCCTAAAGGGCGACTCTGAAAAGGGAAACTGGCTAAGCTTGACTAAACTGGAACTTAAACGAACTACTCCTCGAGAAAGCCTCCAAAGCCACGGCGACGCTCCTGCCTGGTGTAGACTCTGAAGTGAGCTGCATCTCGCGAATCGGTTCTCGATGCCCCGGACCGTGCGGCAGAGCAGCGTGTTAGGTGCAGTCTGGTGGCTCCTCCGGCTATGCAACCTCTGCTGGACCCTCTAGAATCTCCTCTGGGTCTTCCTCTGGCTCTTCCGGATCTTCCTCTTGATCATCTTCGAGCTCATGCTGACCGTAGAGAGCTTGCTCTAGGACGGCGATCCTTTCCTCGGCTTCTTCCCAGGCTTGATAGGCGCACCTCAGCTCGGTGGCGGCAATCTCCAGCGACTCCTCCTGGGCAGCTGTGAACCGTGCAAGATGCACCACTGTGGCATTGCCTTCCCCGCTGGTAGACGGAAGCGCAGATAGCTCCCCGGCGCTACGGGATGGTAGCGGAAGACGGTGTTCGCAGCTTCTTCGCGTAGATGTGGCAGATCGAGTATGGCCAGCGTGACGACTCCTGGATTCCTTGCGTGAAGGTGATCCTCCGGACTGAGATGTCCAAAGGCTGGCTGCCTCTGGTGTTCCTCCAAGCGTAGACCGTTAGGCGGCAGACCAAACCACGATCTCGTCCATTGACTATGTACTCGTTGCCACGGTACATTGGGCAATCAAAGCCTCCGAGTGTCTGCAGCAGCTTCCACAGCTCTGCGGCAAGTCCTCCGTTGCGATCTCCGAAGGTCTGAAGGTACGGCATCTGTCACGGCAGACAAGAGGTAAGAACCAAGTTTAAATAGTGGAAAGAGAAGAGATTAAAGCAATAGATGAGTCGAGAGAGATATGAGAGGAGTTAAGCAATTAATTTAGTCTTGCAGGTTAATTTTCTTTTAGAAAATAGTTTGGACATTTAAACGGCCGATCTAACTAAGGTCCAGACCTATAAATAACTCCGCTCGATACCACCTCTGTCGGGACCCAAAATTACACCGGGACCCTCGTGTATAATGCACTAGTCCAGATCACGCTTAGTGCACACAAGCAGTTAACAAAGGTGGATATCGATCCACACATGCGAATAATAGCATAAACGATAGTTTGATTAGTAATAATGGTTTGACCTTACGGTCGAAGTTTACATTTATTCAAGCCACGCAGGCTAACAGAGAAATAAAGCAATGAAACAAAGCGGTAGTGGCACCCCATCGATTCACCACAGTGCAACCGACCGATCAAGACCTCGCGATCGTGCACCTTCGATAAACTCGTCCTCGAAAGTCGGTGAAGACTCCTCCTCTTCGCTTGATTCGTCAAAACAAGCGTGAGTACACCGTGCATCATGCAAGCCACACCACAGAAATGCAATGTATACATGCTGGCTTTTTACAAGGGAAAGGCATTCTGTGGCTCTTTTGCAGAAATGCAATATTTGTAGTTGAATACAGATAATAGATTGAAAACAAGTAAAACGAATAGACAATAATAATTTAACAATTTATTTCACAAAGACACACACAGCCTAGACAATTTTATTCACATAGCTGGATGATTTAAACCACACAGCTCCCTTCCCACACAGTTTTATGAAGATCTACCCCAAGTGTGAAATCCCCGTGCATTGTCCATGACCGCGGACGCGGCTATTCGAATAGATTAAATTACACTCTGCAGAGTTTGTACACTTTACCCACAAGATACAATTAGTGTAGCTAACACTAATCATAACAAAGCATTTCAGATACCTTATCTTACTATGCTAGGCCTGTCTCAAAAGCAGACATGTGGTCGCATAGGGCTCAGTTCAATGGCGCACATGGTGAGGTCCTTAATTGACCAAGGCAAGACTTCCACATGCTAACTAAACCACACAGACACACAGATTGTTATTCACACAGTCCACACAGTCCACCATTTCACACAGTATCCACCCCTTACCTCAGTCCAAATCCTTTTACCACCCCGTTGGTTTAAGTATAACACATGCCATAAAGACACATAGTACACACAGTTTGTTCACACAGTTTCGTATTCACTTAGTCAATTTATAATAGCAGTATACATGACAAGTGATTCGTAGCATGGCTAAGCAATCTAATACGCAACTAACCAACCCACGTTGGTGCTACAATATTTACCAACTAAATATCAACTAGGGTGACAAGGAATCAGGGCATAGCAATTACACAAGGAAGGCATAACAATTTGGAATTAACTACTGCACCCAAAAGCTTTTAAAAAAATACTTGAATTAAGATGCAGAATTTGAATTAAAATACTTTTATAAACCGAAGCAAATGGTCAAGGGCATAGCTTGCCCCGAATAGGTTCAGTGCTGGTCTTGGTCTTGGAAAGCTCCTTCTTCCACAAACCTTCCAGATGTATCGTCGAGGTCTACTCGTAACGAAGCAAACAAAAAGAATAAATAAATAACAGAGGCTAAACAACTCCAAAAAAATAAATAAAAAGCTCCATTAGGTAGATCTTGATTTTAGACGAATTTAGAAATTTGAATGGGCTGATTTGGAGTTAGGATGCAAAAGATATGGGGTTTCAAAGTTTGAATCTAAAGAAAACCCTAGAAATTGGATTTACTGGAATTCCGAATTATTTCTTAATAGAAAAATCGGAATATTGCGCAAGCATGACATCGGCATGACGTCAGCGAAGGATTTTCCGGGAATTAAAAGAATTAAAGAATCAATTGACATGTGGGACCCACATGTCAAGTGATTTTACCACAGAGATCGGGTCACCGAGCCTCGGAATCTGGGCGGGGTGGATCGCCACGCGGTGCACACTTGGCCGACGGCGCCACAGAGACGACACGCAGCGGGCGTTGAGGTGGTTGTTAACGTGGCGACGCGTGGCAAAGCCACGGTGGTGGGCGGCCGGCGCTGGGACCTAGGGTCGCCGGAGCTACAACGCGGTGGCGGCGAGACACGCGAAAGAGAGAGGAGGGATGGGGTTTCGTGCGCCACCCACTCAACGAGGCAGGGACTCGAGGCGGCGGCGGCGAGGAAAAAGCGGCGAAGTTGTGGCTTGACGGCGAAGATGCGCCCGGTAGTTTTCGACGACGGCGAGGCGCGCACCAAGTCGCGACATCGCGCGATGGAGATGGTGGTGGTGGTGGGGATGTGGCGTCACGGAGGCGGCTAATCGAAGAAATCCCACCCGGCGCGAGGTTCCTAAAAAACTCGAAGGTTCTCGTGGCGCGTTTTGGAGGTCGGCGCGACCCGGGTGCCTTTTATAGAGGAGGCACCCGCGCGTGGCGATGAGTAGATCGCGCGTTGCCGTGGCGTAAGCGGAATTCGCCGTGAGCTTCATGGCGATTCTTGAGGCGTCGCGCGACACGAAGAAAGCGGCGGGGACGCGAAGGTGGCGGGTCCACATAAGCGATTCTTGGCGTCGCGTTGGAGAAGAAAGCGGCGGGTTGGCGTGGGGTCCACTGGCGAAAATGGGCCATGAGCGAAGGCGAAATGGGCATGAGCGAAACCTCATGTGAGAAAGAATTGGGCCGAAAAGATTCGGCCCAAGAGAGGATTTGTGATTTTAATTACATTTTCCTTTTTAGAAAATACTGAGAAATCAAATAAGCAAAAGAAAATAGCAAGTGCACTCAGAAAAATTCTAGAAAATTCTAGAAAATATAACTGGGCACATAGAATCCAAATAAAATAGTTTGACCCTTGTTCATGTTGACTTTAATCATATTAAATTATTTTGTTACTCAAAGTCCAATATTAAGCTTTTAAATTAAATTCAAATAAATCCAAATGGTGAATTTTCTCACTACAACTATTTAAATTATTTTTAAAGCTCTGAAAAATTGGGATGTTACAGGTGTGAGGCGGCAACTTTTCTTGCCATGCCTACAGTATGTATATATACAAAGATCCTTGACAAACTTTGAGTTTAGGCAAACCTCTCATGAGATCAAGACCACTAACTCGTGTTAGATGATCAAAACCAATGTGCCCCAAACGTCGGTGCCAAAGCCGATATCGAAGAAGAAGCAATTACACTTAAGGGATCCAAAGAAGAGATTCGTAAAAATCAGCTCCAAAAATTCTACCAACTCTAGAAATCCCAAAAACGAGCTCACCAAAAGAATTAAGCACACGACAGGCATTCTTCTTAAAATGAGTCTCATAGCCATCATCGAGAAGCTGTGAGACAGAAAGGATATTGTACCTTAGCTTAGACACAAGCGCGACGTCCTTGAGAATGAACTTGTCGTTCACCCTGATCACTCCAGTTCCTTCAATGCGCCATTGTGTATCATCTCCAAAGGTGATGAAGTCATCACCGGTTAACCACGTGAAGGAGGTGAACCATCTTGAGTCTCCCAATATGTGGCGTGAACACCGAGTCGATTTAACCATGTGTTCTTCCCCCTTCCGCGGCAATCCTGAAAATCAAGGAACAAAAGAACGATGTGTCTCAATACTAGGGTTAGTTAAAAGCGACTTGGGAACCCAGTACTGAGACACTCGTCTGCGAGTAGTATGCAAAGCAGATGTGCTATCCTTGACTTTATTAGTAGTTCTATTATGAGCAATGGTAACAAGAACATGAGATGCATCCTGTCTAGGAACACGGTGATGAGCATGTGCAACAAATCCTAGACGGGGTTTCTTCTTTTGTACGTGACCATGTCTCATAAAAGCTCTAGGTTGATTAGATGACATTCTAGCAATATTTTTCTTAGCATTCTTCAACCTACGCCAACAGAACTCAACCAAATGTCCACTCTTCTTGCAATAGGTGCAATGGTATTTTGTACCACTGGGAGAAGCACCTTTTGCCTCAAAAGAAGGTTGGACAAATCCTGCAGATTTAAAGACAGTTTTTGCAGGTTGGGTTTTGAATTCAACTAAGCCTTTTTCCAAGACCTGAATGACATTAGGCTTGAACATGTCCTGGGCAGAGTTGTATCCTAAACCTTGCTTCTTAAAAGGAGTTTTAGATTTATCTAGAATCATGTTTAACTGTTTTTCACCATTAGAGAATCTTTCTAAAGTATCCTTGAGATATGCATTCTCTTTTCCAACATTAGCACATGATTCACAAGTCTTGCCCTTAATGGCTCTAGCATGTTTCTCCTTAAGATGAGCAACTTCAAGCTTATAGGCGGCACAAGAGGCATAAGGTGTAGACTCAATTGTGTCCTTAAGCTTGGCATATTTAGCTCTAACTGTTTCTAGAATATCCTTAACTTCATGTTCGCGTTCTAAGCAGAAAGAGCAAAAACTAGATTTCACATTACCAAAAGCATCCAACTTTCTAGACTCTAAGCATTTTTTCACAGGGAGCAGATTTGACATCAATTAGCTCAGTCCTAGCATTTTCAAGTTGATGCAAAGCAATATCATGAGCAGATTACAGTTTAGACAGTTCGGATTGCAAAGCATGGCAGGATGAACATTCATCAACATCTAGACTCTTAACATTCACAAGCTCTAATTTCAAACTCTCGACTTGTGACTCTAGATCCTTGTTCCTAGCCATGGTGAACTCTAAAGCCTTATCCTGACTAAGCAATTGCTCATACATGTTATCGCATCTAGTAGAAAGAACATCATAGGAGAGAGGTACCTCATCGTCGTCATCGTCATCGGCGTCGACGGAGTCGGCCATGAAGCACATGCCGGTGAAATCCTTGGCCTTCCCCTTCTTGTCTTGAGGAATCTCCTCCTCCTTGTCCTCCTCGCTCCCGGAGTCCACATCGCTCATGGATTGATCTCCAAAAGCAGTAAGGACTCGGTGAGCAACCTTCATGAGCTTGGCAGCATCATACTTGGGCTTGCCCCCTTTAGGCTTCTTTCAGGCAGGCTTCTCATTCTTGTGGTTGCACTTACCTTTCAGCTTGGGGCAGTTGGCCCGGATGTGATATAGCTCTCCAAACTCATAGCATGTCACAGGGCCACTTCTCTTTCTGTTTTTGACATTGTTATATGCCCGTGTGACTTTCTTGGCTAAAGAGCTAAATCAGCCTCAGAAGACTCTCAAACTCTTCTTCTTGAATAGCAGATAAACACGCAAGAGAAAAACCGTAAGAAGACTCGGAAGAACCATCGAGTCCTTTGAGAGGATCACCACCAAAGCCTTGTTATCCTTCTTAGAATTACCGCCTCTTGATCTCATGAGTTTTAGCTTGCTATAAAGCAGCTCCAAAGTGAGATTAGAGAGATCGATGTTCTCCTCTATGGCGCTTGCCTTTATCTCCCACTCCTTGGTGTTGATTGCAGCCAAGAGGTGGGTGGCATTCTCGATTGAGAGTACTCAATGTCAATGACTCTCATCCGATTGATCACCTTGTTAAAGCGAGTAAAGACGCCATCGATGCTCTCGCCAGACGATCTCGAATTTGTTGTACTCTCGCTAGTAAACATTCTCGACGACTTGCTTGATCCGGGACGATCCCTCATGGTAAGTTTCGAGGGTGTGCCAAATCTCATGTCTTGTTGCAAGGTTGCAAATCCTATCGCACTTTTGCCTACCAAGCTCAAAGATATAAAAGATTCTTTGCCTTGTTGTTGTTAGCCAAGAGGGTCTTTGGTTTGCCAGAGCAACTTCGCAAAACGAGCGGGCTCGAACAACCTCCCATATAGCTTGTCCTTCGCTCTCAAGGAAGACTCGATGCAATTCTTCCAATAGGCACAATCGAGCCCATCGAAGACATGCGGCTTGGTCGAGTACTTATCCATCGCCAGTTCAAAGGACGGCTAAGATCAAGATTGAACTAACCGGCTCGATACCACTTGTTGGACCAAAAGGCGACTAGAGGGGGGGTGAATAGGAGCACGGTCACTTTTTCACAAGGATCGAATTCAACACCAATTCCCTCCAATAGCTATGGAAGTTATGAAGATCAAAGTACAAGTGCAGCGGATAACATGTATTGAATTCAATCCAAACCCCAAAGCAAAACACCCAAAATAACCAAGAACTCAAATCACCAAGTGTTGGGCGGTCAGACCTCTGATATTAGCGGTCTGACCGCTACATGGGCGGTCTCGACCTCGGTATTGGCGGTCGACCTCGGCTGACGATGAACAATGAGACACACCAAAACCGAAACTAAAATCGGTCTAACTTTTGATCCGTAAGGCCAAACTCCACGAAATTTGAACCACACCTTCTAAAAGATATTAGGAACCTATTCCAATCAAAGATTACAGAGATCCATGCCAAAGTTCCTATCTTTTTTAGTTTGAGTGAAGGTGGTTCAAAAACCGAGCCAAATACGAAATATGATCTAGAGACTTGCTCGTGGGTGATTGATGATCAAGATGATCCTAGATGGGTTCCCACATGTCACAGCAAGTTAGATCACGGCAAGAAACCAACCAAAAACTCGCGGATCAAAGAAAGACTCAAAATCTTCAAATAGAAAGAAAGAAAGCAAATGAACTCATCTTTGAGAGAACTTTCTTTGGATTGATTTGATATGGTATTGGTTTACAGCCACTCCATCAATGGAGGACAAAGACTCAATACATGAGCATGAAATCAGATCCAACTCTCTAGAACCCTAACCTCCACTAATCCTCTCCCTAAGCAAACTAGGGTTTCAAACATAATGAAAGGGTTGAAGGGGGTGCAGCCACCTCCCTCCTCTATTTATAGTGGAGGCTTAGACCTTCTAGAAGAGTAACCCTAATGGGCTCCGTTAAGGCCCAAAACAAACGGGTCACACACGCACGTATTTTAAAGCGCCGTTTTCATCTCTTGACCTAATCCACTTCACCTTGCACAATCTTGCCGTGATTTGGCAAAAGGTCACTACAAGGCGGTATTTGGTAAAATTACCAAAATACCCCTTCTCGATCTTTTTGCAAAGACCGAGTCCCATCTTCGTGAAGCACCTCTATGCTTCGCCACGTGTAGGTTGATCCAGCGGCTCTCTTCATGTCGGCAAGTCTCTCCCATCCGGTTCCCACCGAAACCACCATGGCACTTGCACCGACCCCCGCGCCGCTTGATCGAACCCGTCGCACCGAACTGCCCGTTCGGTCACCTTTGTCCCTCTTGCGCAATGCTTGACTTTATTGACCTCACCCGGCATCCCCAATCGTTTTGGACCTCAGCTCTCCAAACTTAGTCCCGATCATCCTCGCCATTGACCGTCATTGACCTCCAAGCATCCTGCACATCAATAAACAAAGAAATCGAATTCAGGAACAAGTTCTTCACAACTTGACCCACGTTAGTCAAAACATGCATCATGCAACACATATGCCATGAAACCCATGAACTTGACCTAACTTCCAAACATCGTCGCCACGGCGACGATGAGACAGGAATCGGTCGACCGCCACCATGGCGGCCTCGACCGCCTCGACCGGCCTCGACCGCCACACTGGGTTGGCGGTCGACCGCCTGATTGGGACTTAGCCAAAATTCCCATCATGGAAACCAAACCCTCTTGGAATTTTCAAACCAATAGAACTTTTGCCTGAAAGCTCCAAAAATTATGAGACCAAGTGCAGAAGAACCCTCTCACTTGCCTACACCCTCTATTTTTGGCCCAGCTCCAAAATCCAAAAACATTGCAATGGCCGGTCTGACCGCTCAGGTAAAGCCGGTCAGACCGCTCCACTAGCCGGCCTCGACCGCCACACCGGCCGCCCGACCGCCAACCACCATTCGGAAAAACGACCACAGCATGGCGGTCGACCGCCACAATGGCGGTGGACCGCCAGAGGCCTAACAAACCTGGAGCTTTGCCAAAAACACGTGATTCGACAAACCATCAACGACATTGCCAATTGTAACATCATCCTAAGATCTCAGGCATATCCCCATGATATCCACACATGTGACTTGGAATGTATGGAAACAAAGCTACATTGCAACTCCATTGGCGCATGAGTACACATATAATAACCAAAATACATGTAAAAATATAGCAAAACAAAATATAAATATAAATATACCAAAACATAATTGCATAACACGGGATACAATATGGCCCACTCGTCTAAGCCACTACTATCTGCTCGTTGCAGGTGCCTTCGCATGCGCCTGGATGTTTTGCATTGTGCATGTCCCGTGGGATACGTGAGCCAATCTGGAGAGCGCGTGTCAGATCGGAGAGGGTATAGAGACCGTTGAGTGGGCTGGGGTCCACCAGTAGGCTGACTTTGGCCCAGTAGAGTCTGGTAAGCATATATGTCGTCCTGATGAGGCATACCGACCTGGGGGGCCACCTCCAAAGAATTCATGAACGATGGACTCCATAAATTCACTCCAGGGTTGTCCACCCCCAATGTACGATGCCTACAACTTCAGTTGTGTAGATGAGCTTAGGCCTTGAACGTACGGTGTGCCAGCTAACCCGGATGAGCTATGGCCTTGGACGTACGGTGTGCCAGCACACCCGGAGGAGCTCTGCGCTGCGTACGCTCCAAACCCCTGCCATGGTCCAAACCTTGACTGCGTGTACTGCTCCCTGATAGGAGCTGGAGGCCCGTATCGTCATCATCAGTCGACGTGAACTGACCGTGACCCCTATGGTCAATTGAAGGCTGCAAGACGAAACGATGCTAGTACAGATAAACACTCTGGATGTAAACTGAAAATCTCGTACCTCTCGGATGTGTAGTGTAGATGACCGAGGAGGAGCGCTAGTCTATGTACCGAATGCAGACAGTAAAGTGATTCATCTTGACGGACCTACAGTGAGAGAACGACATGATGTTAGCGAAACGTAAGACATAACCAAAAAACAGAACGTAGATTTGTACATAATAACTTACCTCCTTGCCGATCTGGCCCACGGATGACCGACGGGGAACACTACGACACCAACCGGACTCGCCAGGTCGTGGTGACCTAGCGGGTGAGCATGCCCCCCCCCACTTGGTGCCCAATGTGCAGAACGTCGTTCGTCAAACGACCGCAGCTCAAGTTCTTTATTATCCTCTTCGACTCCGCGAAAATGTACTTCAAAGTTTTTAGCATCCCAGCCAGTGTTGTGTCTAGTCTGCGGATGGTGGACTCCGTTGCACTTGCGATGCGCTGCGCCCACTCCAAATGTAGTGACATGCATAATAGGTTCATTAACGAAGAGTACAAATATCATCAATGAAATGACCGGAGGTTGTAAGTGTCTTACGGTGCCATCACGCCGCGAAGCGCTGTGACGATCGAATGAGTGGCGAAGGCTTTGCTGGTGCGTCACCTGCTCTAGGCACTCTGGTGGAGGAAGGGTGAGTCTTGTGCGCGGCCGTGGCACGTACCACTCCATGTAGTCAGTGTAGTGCCAACGTCGTACGGACGCTGCTCATGCAAGACATCCAAGTGCGCCCTCTCCATCCATGCCATAGTCCACTCGTGCTGGACTCGTCGCCAATCCTAAATATGCCCACTTGCCCTCGATTGCCTGCATTTCCGGAAGGATTGATGTTAGAAAAGAAGACGTAAGAAGTGTAAATATTACTTGGATGAAGTTTGACTCACGTGTACGAATTGCGGCAGAACGCGTCGCCCGAGAAACGCGACTGGTGCACACCAAACCGTCAGATACGACCGTGACGCATAATCCTCCACTATATGTGCGAACACCAGGTGGCAGGTCGTCGTCCACAATACTGCGTCCTGGATGCATTGCACGGACAGTCCGTGCAACGCTACCGTGTGCACAAACTCTAGATACCATGGAGTCCATATGATGTCGCTGTCGTGCAGCGACTCGAACTCATTGTGGAACAACGAGTAGCACCTCATCGGTTTGTCCTTGGCCCTATGTAGACGAGCAGCAGTCCACTGGAAGCCCGTGGTGGGCCCGTCTATTGGGTCGTCCAGAATGACGTACAGGTGCACCGCTCTCTTAATGAACGTCCGCCCAATAGAGAAGTGCTCCCAACTCTCTGATTGCGAGAACGAAAGCGACGGCGAGTTGGGGTACCACCGGCACACGCCATAAGCGCCACACACCCCCAGATGTGCAAGAAGGATGGGCGATCTGACTATCCGAGGCATCAGCCTAGCCTTCACGTCAACCAAAGACTCGGCGAGCGGATGAAGCTGGAGTAGCACCAGTCGCCATGTGTGATTCGAAACAGGACTCAACCAAAGAGGTGAAGAAGGTAAGCAATGAGGTGCGTCCTAACGACCACGTCAGGTGCATCTTGCGAGCATTGACTGAAGTGCCTCTGCTAAGTCCGAGGGATGCCGTGTGCACGCTTGGGGACAGCTAGGCCGAACCGATGCTCCAGCCTAGCCTTCTAGTCCACTGGCGGAGGGCCCAGAACAAGTGGCTCACCCCGGATCAGGGGACTGCCCAAGAACGAGATGTTTTGCAGGGTGACCGTCATCTCACCCTACCGAAAGTGGAAGGTGTGCGTCTCGGGCCTCCACTTGTCAACAAGTGTCGACAGTAGGTGCATAGGGGCGATCGTCCAGCTCCTAGTAGTCCCTCCCCGACCGAAGGAGCAGGGGCGGAGGGCTATCCGCGTCACCGACGATCCACAACTTGCACCGGTGGTCCTCATCGTAGAAGTGTTCCAGAAACGCTGGTAGAGACATGGCTTGCAACACAAGGAATAGACGGAATATTAGTGAGAAAGTTGATAATGACCCTAAAATACGGCAAATTAAAAATTATGACAAAATTAACACTACAAATTAATGTACACTAATTTAGTAGTACAAAATTAAATACGGCTATTTAAACATGACTAAATGAATTAGGGCTAACTGATTACCGCGAATGAACCTGTACATACTGACAATTAAAAAAGCATGTGTGTGTTGATCCCTGTTCTTTTCCTTTGCTAAAAAAAATTAATTGCATACGTGTGTGTTCATTACATGGTGCATGCATACTTGAATGCCTAACAACTACTTGAATGCTTGGCCAGCAGTGCATGCATGCATGGCCAGCAGTGCATGAATGAATAAGTAGTTGTATGAATAACTAGAAACTTCATTTTTTTCTTATTTTTCTATTTGCTACCCTTATGAACTTCAACTAATCGTTTAAAACTAATTAATTACGACTAATTATTTCGTTACTAATTATTCTCACCTCAATAATTATACGTGTTAATCCCTATTCTTTCCCTTTGCTAAAAAAAATTAATTGCATATGTTTGTGTTCATTGGATGGTGCATGTATACTTGAATACCTAGCAACTACTTGCTTGCATGGCCAGCAGTGCATGCATGCATGGCCAGCAGTGCATGCATGAATAACTAGCAGCTTCATTTTTTCCTTATTTTTCTATTTGCTGCCCTTATGAACTTCAACTAATTGTTTAAAACTAATTAATTAAGATAAACTAATTAATTACGACTAATTATTTCGTAACTAATTAACCTTGCCTCAATAATTATACACGTTAATCCCTGCTCTTTCCCTTTGCTAAAAAAATTAATTGCCTATGTCTATGTTCATTGCATGGTGCATGCATACTTGAGTACCTAACAACTACTTGCTTGCATGGCCAACAGTGCAAGCACCGCATGACATTTTCTTAACTACAAATTACATATTTAGAACTAATTATTTATGTAACATTAATTTAACTACGGAAATTCCAAAACGACTTAGATAAGTACGCTTAGAAATGACAACTAACTAAGTACGAAAATAATACTATGACTGATTTACTAACAACACAGTTAATAAAGATTTTAGAGACAAGAAAAAAAATTACCTGCTAATATGGTTGCAAATGGCAGTGCTTAATAACGCTAAAACGTCATCGAATATAAAATCGATAGAGACAACCGAGAGAGAGCGAGCGAGACGGCGAAACTTAATTGCTCTCGCTCACTATTTATAGCACATGTGAGCTGAGAGAGAAATCTCTCGTAGGCATGAATGCATGCACATGCAGGAGACAACGATTAGATAGGAGAGGCATCGGTTAGATAGAGGTGACGAGATGACGCGACAGATTTTTCAGTAGAAAAAGGGGAGAGTTGGGCTGGCGGGAGGGGGGCCGTGCGTGCAAGAGGGGGAGAGGGCGACGCGTGGCGGGCCACCACACGGTGGCCGTGCGGCAATGAGGTAGGTGGCGGGTGGGAGGACCTGCCGCACAGTGGCCATATGGCACGTGGTTATTTTTGAAAAAATAATAATAGAAGATGGTTATTCTTATAAATACGGGACCAAAAAAGCCAGAGAGTTTTTCTTTTTTTTAAAAAAGAAGACGATCATTCTTTTAAATACGGCACAGAAAAAACCAAAACAGCAAAAAAAAAATTCAATATCATATACCTGATGCCCAGACGTACGATACGATTCCTATTCTAGATGCGGCGTACGTTCGAGGCTAGTCCAGGCTGAGCGAAGCGACAGCAAACCCAAGTAACCAAGCTGAGGGGCCTACCACGGCAGCATCTTTCTCTTCGTCCAACCCCCAACTCCATGGGACCTACCCGTTTCGTGCAGCATGTGATTGCTCGCCTCGCCGCGGTCAACACAGGATCTCTACAAAATTTTATTGGCCCGGACGAGTTGGCGTCAAGGGGCCCAAGACGTTTGACCGCCATTCTCTGACTGCATCACTCGCGCTGTAGGCAAGCAACGACAAGTCCTCCAAGCTACCCTACCATCAACTTGCCTTTCACCACGAATTAAACACATCTCGTCTCAACAAAAAAGAAAAGAAAAAAATTTACATACATCTGGTGTGCTAGACTGCTAGCTGCTCGTTCTTGCTGGCTTCCTTGCCGAACATTCCTACCTTCCTTCCTTTACTTTGTTTTTTATTTTGAAAAGGCCCCAACATTCCAACCTCTCGTCATCAACAACGCATCATGCACCACCTCCATCTTGGCATTTTTTTTTTAATTAAGCTAAGATGAGAGAGGTTAACCAATCCAATTGGCACACCTAAAAGCTTACTAGTTCGCCATAAGTTCACCTATTCTTCCCTTTCCATTTCAACCCGCGATTCTCCGTCGTGCACGCAATGCAATCCGTCGTGTTTAAACGCGAAAACAGTATTCTACTAGGCTTGCAGAATGCGGCGCTCGCATTCTTCTAGCTTATGAATATAAACAAACCTAGGACAGGTCAATCGAATTAACAAAAAAGAAATTGCAAGGGCGGTGCTCACATCTGCAGAGAAGATTGAAATTTGAGGGTCTGTGACACTGACATAAAAGAGCAGATTAATCAGATACATTAGTTCCAGCGACTACGCTGAACTGAAGCCTCTCGCGCACTGCGTTTTCAATTTCGTTAGGCAAACTTACAAAGCTTTACCACTTACAAAGCTTAACACTCGTCGCTCAGGCGCCTCTGCTCGTGGTCTCCTGCTCCCTGCAATGCTCGGCCGAGGCGTCGGTCACGCAGCTCGACGACACCGGCGACGCCGCCCGACGCCGCCGCAGCGCGTCCGCCCGCGCAAAGAAGTCGATGAACCGGAGGCCGGCGCCGGAGCTTTGCGCTTCGTCGGCGGGGTCGTTCCGGTCGGCCGGGCCCGCCGCGGCTGGCCCCTTCTTCCTGAACACGCGGCAGAGCACCCACCCCTCCGCCGGGCGCGCGGCGGGGTGTCGACGGCGTCGCCGCCCTGCGCGCGGCGGCACGGGGCGAGGCCGGCGCCGGCGAGGCGGTACTCGTGCATGACCCAGTTGGTCTTCTTGCCGCTCGGCGGCTTCCCCCGGTAGAACACCAGCGACCGCTTCATGCCCACGACGACGGTCTGGCGATCGCCACCCCGCGGCGCCGGCACGGCCACGGCGACCGTCTTCTCCTTCCCCGTGGCCTTCCAGTACCCGGCGCCGGTGGCGCGGTTCGCGCGTGGGCCCTTGACGTACTTGGCCTCCTTGCAGGTGAAGAAGTACCTCTCCTGCTCACTCCACCCTGTTAACCAAACAGGAGTCAGCCCAAGCTACACTCGAAAGATTCGCGCGGCGCGGCGGATGGACGGAGAGTGTACTGACTAACTGGCTGAATCACCTGGGGGCAGGAGGTCGGAGGGGTCGTGCGCGAGGAGGCGGACGTCGGGGATGTCGACGGCGGCGGGGAGCGGCGAGGCGAGCGCCCGGCGGCGGAGGTAGTGCACGACTAGCTCCTCGTCGGTGGGGCGGAACCTGAACCCCGGCGGCAGCCGCGCGTCGTTCCCGCCCGCATCCGCAGCCACCCGCCTCGCCGCCATGGATTCCTTCGTATCCATGTCAAGAAGTGCACAGACTGGTGTTTTGCTGGCTCTTGGCGCCTGTTTGTGCTCGTGTGCGCCCGCGCGGTCCAGTCTTGGCGGCGGGCGGCAATGGCTTGGGCAAGCTTAGCTCAGGTGAGGTGAGGTTGCGATGGCTGTAGAGAGGGAGGGGAAGGAGGGAGAGGGAAGGAGACAACGGATTTATAGAAGAGAGGGGGAGAAGAGTGTGCGAGGGGGCAGTGGCGTGAGGAAGACTCAAGCCCCTCCCCTGTTTTGGCTAGCAGCACACTCTGTCGCCCTCTGGCGTGTTGGTCTGCGGCTCACGGCGAAGAGATGGTTGGTTGATTGGGCACTATGGATGAACGGCTGCGATTAACGATTAACTAGATGAGAGATCCTAAATTTAGTAGACGAGGGAGTGCTTAGTGGAAGAAGCTCGAAACTTAGATAAAACACATCAAATTTGGGATCTTATGTTTCTCTTTAGCAGCTCCAGCGGTTCTCTAGCCTAAGAAATGCTAGAGAAAGGGAATTGGTAACAAAGAGGTCATGCAATCAAATACCAAAAATCCACGAATAATCTCACCTAGCTTGTAGAACTCGAACAACCGCTATTAGCCAGAGGACGGATACCGTACGGTAGGACTAGTAATCCGTTAGTGCAATTTTGATAATGAGAAGCGTGTGACGTGTCTTGCCTTTAATGTTTCTATTTTCTGCCTATGCAGGAGTGTCCACAGTTGCATGTTCATGACATGAGAGACCCAAAATTAGGCCTAAACGAATTCAAGGTGCTCGCAGCTAGCGAGATGTTTTTAGGCTAGCTAGAGTATGTATTATAATGTGACGCCAGTTGTCTGTAAGTATTACAATATAAGACATGAGATGATGTAGTTGAGAGAGGGGTGTATAGATAATTGAGTTGTCTCTCGTGCAGAAGTAGACTGTAACACAAGTAACAAGACAGATTATACATGAAGGAGCTATCATGTAAAAAAGACAATCCCATTGTAGGAGCTGTTTTTATTGTTATTTATAGATGATATAGATAGATATTATAGAAAACAATTATCTATGCTATTGTACGTACACTTAAAAGCTTCAACTGTTGCTTAATTAATTTGATTCGGTCGAAGTCAAACCCGGTTGTCTCATGTGTGAGGGAATGAAACGACCACGATTACCACTGTTTTACGCACTGTGCCGGCTGCCGTCTGAACGCGCGTGCACCACACGTTGGTGGCTAATCCGACGATGGCACATCCAAACTCCCCTTGCCGGACGTAAACTGGGAAGGCCATTCTGGCCCTTTCTCCAACATTACGGCAAAGTTTCAAACTAAATTGTAGTTAACAAAATATGGTTGCATTGGTCGGACTTGACAAGTGTTTAGTTTCTTGTCGATGTTTTGGCTGGAGTCTATATGCCAGTTTTTTTTTCCTTTTCTTTTCTTGCCAAACAATGGGTGATTCATGGGTGGCCTATTATGTGACCAAATAGACATATTGGTTGTATATATACGCGTGATACAAACCAAAGAGACTAGTATATACTCCAATCACTCAAAGATGGCATACCCAATGTCACTTGTGAAATTTTAGCTGCTACAAGACAAATGTAACACATTAAGGTTTCCAAAATGACATTATACGTACACTACATTAGCTTAATCTCATCCTAACATTACATTTACATGCAGGCGCTAGGGAGGAGGAGGAGAAAAGGAGAGCCGATGGAAGCCAGAGGAGGAAGACGAGAGCCAATTTCACAGTTCTGCGTTCTTCCTTTCCCAGCCAAGTGTATTTTGTACTGCTTGCATGGCTGCATTGTGACTTGTTGGGCTCAGCCCATATGCCATCCTGGAATATTGTAGGCCCATGTACCTGGACCCTAACATTATCCCTTTGCATCGCTCAAAAAAAAAAAAAACAGTGTCCCCATGCAATTACGCTATTTCACGTCTTAAAACAGCCCGGCTTTTCAGTTCTTTTTTTATTTAATCATTTTTAATAATATTTTAAAGATAACCCTTCTCTAACTTTATTTTTCAAATCTAACCCCTTTGTCTTAGCCAGAACACACGGTATGATAAAAGCACTATGTCACGTCACGGAACTTGGCATGACCAAAACTGCCACGAAAGCAGTCGTGTCCAAATGGCGTGCCAACGTGGACGGCTTGCATGGTCCAGTCCAGCCGTGCCGAGAATTGTGGCATGACAAGACTCCTTTGACACGCCATCTGTACTAGCGTGACTAAACCGTGCCGCCATGCTAGTGTTTGGCGCACTCCACAGCGTTCATAATGTCGCGGTGCCTATTTAAGACGATGCAAACCTTACATCCAGACGCAACAAGGCGAATACAAACTATATCCATGAACCATTGCCAACTGACATTATTCTCACCCTCAGTAAGTGCAAATGCTAGTGGAATCAACTAGTCATCCACATCAATACCCACAACGGCCACTAAGGCACCATAGTACTTCCCAGTGAGGAATGTGACGTCAATTGACACGATAGGCCTGCAATGCTTGAAGGCCTCTATGCATTGCCCAAAAGATCAATACACTCATCCGAGAACATATTTCAACACTCCTTCATCGAGTTCTGTTCGGTTCCCATACCAAGGATAGAACTCCATGCCTGGATTTTTGGCCTACATAGCGGTTAAGATCCAAGGAAGCATCCCATATGCCTTCTTCCAATCACCTCACAGTAACTGCATCGCTCTCTGCTTTGCCCTCCATGCTTTCCCGTACTTCACGCCGTATTTATTGAACCCAAATATAGCCTTAATAAGGATGGTGACGGTCACATCAGGGTCAATAGCCGCAACACTAGTGATGCCCCTAGCAATGAAATTAGCAGTCGCCGAAAGGTACTCCCTGAACACTTGTGCAGTCCCACAAGTGCGAGACTGCTTCACATTCGTTATTTTCTATTGCTTGTCCCGAGTTTTCCGCCCCCATACCTTCCATCCACAACCCCTTTCGCACCTCACGGTATACCTCTTGTTCACATCGAAGTGTTGTACTACAAACAGACGATGGTGCCTCACGGAGTATTTGTTGGGTCATGGGTAGGCTACGATAGCTACAAACAAAAATTTTCTACCACGCAAACCAGGAAGCCAAGCAAGTAGATGATTATAGATCGTTACCACCAGACGCGTAGAGCAGCGGAAGAAGGGTTGGAGCAGCCTGGTCCAACGTATAGCGAGTCGATGTAGTGATCGTAGTCGATCGTCCAACGTCCAGCAAGTCGATCGTCTCCTCGAGCAATCTCTGCAGTTCCTTGTGAAGATCACAGATCGTCCTCAAGGGCAACAATCATAGTAACGCCTCTACGGTATCCACACGTCTAGGGCAGGAACAACCATACGCCGGTGTGCTAGCACCAAGTCGCACGGCAGAGCTCTCAGGAAGATGGCGGCTAGGGTTTCGGTAGTGTTTTCTCGCGTACCTCCCAACAGCCTCATGCATCTCCTTATATAGTGCTCGTGACGGATCCTATCCGAACACGTTTGACTAATCAGATCCGTCTTGGTTTGTTCCAACCTGCTAAGTGTCGACTCAGAGGTTCATGTGTAGTTCATTGTGACTCGAAACCATTTCCGATCACGAGTCGAAGCGGCTCCTAGCGTAACATATTGATTCCCGAATACACACAAATTATATCGGACGAACCTTAATGCAATATGATCTACGACCGGTCCTCATCACTTACGACCAGTGCCCTATCTTTATAATGACCATTCAGATTTGGTCACGACCGATTCAGAATTGCTTACGACTGTGTTACGACCACTCAGGACTACGCTCGACCAGCCTACAACCAGCTCAGATCAGATAATGCATCAAATCAGAATCGTCGAACTAAGCGACCTACCTGTATACTCCCTTTGCCTCACGATGTCTGGTTGAACTCTAGGTGAGATGTTGTGTCATCCACGGACTGTTCAATTCTTTCTCGATCGAGTGTCAGATAACTTTACGTGGTCGAACACTTCGACTACTATTGGCATGGCCATGCACTTTCTTTATCCGATCACAACGAGGGGCCCAGAGACACCTCTCATTTTATGTTTAGGAGGGGCAAATCTCATATCCGACCAGTCACTTTTCTCTCCTTGTTTCATAGCATACCCGAAAGCTACCTTTATAACTACCCAGTTATGGTGTAGCGTTTGGCAACCCCTAAGAGTGCTATTATACATGTAGGAAACCATGCTGATCTCAGGTCTAAGGATTATACATCATCATTGCTTGAGACCAACTAACGACACATAGAATCATAACAATCTCAATAGTGTCTCAAGGTGGGTCTTATCCAACATCATGTTCTCTAACATGTGTCTATATTATTGGTTTGATATCTCCATATCTATGACTCGTGAAACATAGTCATCAACCAATACATATGCTAGTCTATTCATATGTGTCCTCATATGTTTACGACCAGGGATCGTATAAGAATAATTATCGCAGAAATATGGAGTTTCACAACCAAGCCACATACTTGATAATCAATATTAACAATATTATTCTAGGAACAAGATAATACATTATCCAATGTCATGAACATAATGAAATATTATTCTATGATTGCCTCTAGGGCATATTTCCAACAGTATTCTTGCAACCAAAGCTTCATATCCTCCATGCTTGAAAACGATATGTTCTTTTGTATGACATCATTATCTGGGTCCACAATGCAATCCTTGTCTTCAACCCATTTGCACACACCGCATTACCAACCATTTTGATATCTTCGAATGCATGCACCGACAGGATCGCAGACATGACACTTTTAAGAACCCGCCCTTCCTCCGAGGAGAAAAGCAGAGTGAGCGCTTCATTTTTGGTCGAGCTCCAACCTTCGTCGGACTCAACGTCATTAATTGTTCCATCTCAGAACACCTCCTTGTCAAGCATGTTGTTCAGTACAACGCCATTGAAATCGGTCATAGGGCCACTAAGATGGTGGGATGCAGAAACATGCATTGATGACAAATCCATCAACAGAGGGGCATCGTTGTTAAGACCAACGCCAATGCCCTCTTGGGATGGTTGCTAATCCATTGGGGGGCCTTGCAAAAGTTTCACAGCGCATTCAACTTCCTCCATGATGCCATTCGCCACATCTACGTTATTTTCTATGTCATCGCTGGGGATTCTCCTCTCGACCGCAACCTCCAATGACTGCACCTAAGATGCGAGCACAATCTCCTTGTACGTGTCCTAATCATAATCGCACAAAATTGGCATCAACCAAGCACACACCTTTGAACCTAGCCCAGCATCATACGACCCCTCCATTTCGACAATGACCTTGGGCTCATCCCATCCAAGGGTCGACTTAATCCTCGTCACAAGAGTTCGAAAGGCTGGGGATTCTCGAAGCACGAGCACATTCACTTCCATGCCAACAAACTCGACACCATTTCCAGTTTCTCTAACCGTCCCACCAGTGAATACGCGTACAACTTTATCCATCTACATCCAACAATCCGAACAAAATATTGCATCATTAGTATTGCAAGCCATAGCTACCAACTACCACACATACTACCGATGAACAACTACGGATCCTCAAAATCGTGCATAAAACACTTCAAAATAGTACCAACCATTCCATATAGGACTAATGTTGACCAGTATAGAATGAACACAGATTTCTTGGACTACTACCAACACATAGTTCGAATGCCAAAAGGACCTTTGTTGAAGAAAGTTTTATTACTAACCCCTAGCCAACTTTATTTTTGAATCAGACCCTTTTGGTAAGGCCACCACCCGGGACGTGGCAACCCAAATAAAAATTTTATCACAAAAATAACGAAATTATGATTTACTAGCCACATTTCCATCACAACTACATGAAACTACATCAACATATCCTTTTTGGGTTTCCCTAAGCAAATCTACAAATCGCTATAAATCTCATTAATAAAATAAAATATGCACACATTCAACTTTCATTGCATACTAATGCTATCCGATTTACTCTGAAGTGCAATGATTCAAACCGATTTGAGTCAAACATGCAACTCGAGCCAAACCCTAAATGGAAAAATCTAGACCGAATTGGTCCAAAATAAAGGGAGAGAATGGGTGAGATTACCTTGGGGGATTATCTCCATGAGTTTATGGGCTTCAAATCGGGTCCAAAACGTTGGATTTGGTGAGGTTGGGGGTGGGGAGGAGAGAGGAGGCATAGGAGGGCGAGAGGAAGAAGGGGAAAAGGAAGAATTAGGTGGGACAGCCGTGCGTGGCAACTAATTCGACTCCTGTCACACCATGAGAGTTGTCATGACAAAGTGTTTTTGCCATGTCGCACACCTGGTGTGGCAAGGCGGGTCACGCCACGCTGGCTTCGAGGGCTTTCGTGGCAGCTTTGGCCACACATAGTTCTGTGGTGTGACAGAGTGTTTTTGCCACGTCACGAGTGGCCAAATAGGTCAAAATTGAAAATAAAGTTAGGGAGGGGTTATCTTTAAAGTATTATTAAAAATGGATTAAATAAAAAGTTCGGGTTTTCATTTGGAAAAAGCCTTTCAAAATCGTATTTGCATTTTTGCTATGCTAGAGGGAGAGCGTGCGCACATGTGAAGATGTAGTCGTCAGCACGAACAAGGCGTAGGGGGAAGGCTGTTGACTTCAGGAACAAGGTAAACTAGTATTAATGAAAGTATTCCTGCACTATTTCAATTTCCCCAAAGGGTGCCATAGAAATGTATCTTTCCATAAAAGGATGTCTTTTCATGAAATAATGCGTACAATTTTATAAACTCCCACCCTTTCAACTAAAAAGTGTCCAATCAAAGCGTCTCTTAAGTATTTAAGATCTAAGGGTTAATATTTTAGTTGGGTTTGATCTAACGGTTATAGTTTTAAAGGTGACATCGCACAATTAGAAGGTTGCTTTTATAGTCAATTTTAGATGTAAGGGGGATTCTTTGTTTTCTCAGATGGATCAACATTCTTAAGTAGTCGGGACACCAATTGCCATTTACTCCCTCTAGTCACAAAAGGAAACAGTTTTGGGTTACGTGTAGTCAAACATTATAAATTTTGTCTATTATTATGTTTTTGAATATTTAGATTGAACTCATGAAAATGACATGTGTAGATTTGTCTTGTAAAATATTTTCCTAATAATATAATCTTATTAGGTTTTACAAATATATTACATTAGAAATGAGTGGTTGTAAGGTCAAAGAGACATGAACAACCAAAGCCTATGTCAAGGTTTGCAATCCTAGGGTGAAAATCAATCAATTTAATTCTAGGAATGTAAATTGCACAATTTAAACGAGCACAAGGAGGCAAACCACAAGATGACACATGATCCTTTTACCAAGACTTGCCGATCTCCCCTAATCCATGTTATGGTAAGCCCAAATGAATTGGACCGACTCCACCAATTAAGCCAAGAACCTCAATCCACTAGTGGTAGCTCTTTCCCCTCCGAATAGGTGAGATCCAACCACTACTACAAAAAGGCTAATACTGGACGCCTCATCACAGACGGTTGACCAAAACTGTCTGTGTTAAATACAATCACAGATGGTTTTAGTTTAGCAACCGTCTGTGTTACTGGCTATGCTAAAAACCGTCTATGAAGAAGTAATATCACAGACGGTTCGTGTTGAAAACCGTCTGTGAAGTATCACAGATGGTTCTGAACAAGAACCGTTTGTGATATTACTAAATATCACAGACGGTTCTTGTTCAGAACCGTCTGTGATACTTCATAGACAGTTTTCAAGATGAACCGTCTGTGACTTCCTGTCCTCATCACAGACAGTTTTGAACAAAAACTATCTATGATAAGTATCTCCCTAATTTTACGATGACTTGAAAACCGTCATATTAATAGCATTTCTTCAAGCCATGGTAAAATCGAGAGATACTTATCACATATGGTTTTTAATATGAATCGCTCAGGATACTAGCTCATCATAGATGGTTTTGTTTGAAACCGTCTGTGATTCGTGGAAATTTTTGAACGCTTGCGCGGGAGGCGAAATATTTTAGCATTGTCCTTATATATTATACCCACCCTTGCCTTGTATTCCATCAGTCTCTCCCTCTCCCATCCCCACACCGAGCTCCGGCGACTGCCCTCGATTCCCCTGCATGGCTCGGTGAGGAGACGCAGCTGATGACGAGGAGGAGGGACGCGCAGGAGCTCCATGTCTGCCGCAGGAGGTAGACTGCCGAAAGGTACGTGTATATCCCAAAAACATACATAATTTGTTGGTTGTTTGATGATTCTTATTTTATTCGTACCTTTTATGATTTAATGTCCATAAAAAATGATCTTTATTTTGTGTTACCTAAGGTCGGAGCACCGCCGGAGGTTTTCGGTTGTCTCTCCTTTTCCTTGCCAACGAGCTTGAGTTGAATTCAGACGACAGGCAAGAACAATTTGTGATATGCTGATGAGGTACATAGAGGAGCTCACAAGACCAATCCAAGAAGCCGATGAGTTCTTCAGGAGCTTGGAGGAACATATGGTTTTTAGTTAGTTTAACTTTGTAATTTTATCCTTTTTTTCCCATTCGAAGGGGACATTGTGAAACCTTTTGGTTTCCATTTTGCTAGATAGGTCTCTCCTACAATATGTTTGCCATCATAATTTTAATTAGATTTTAGTTATCTTACTAGAGGTTGCATATGGAAACCATCGCTCAAAGAATTGATTGATTTGACTCAAAATCCGATTTTTTTGTAATAGAAAAAACTATCACGCAGCGGTTTTGAATAAGAACCGTCTGTGATAGCTTTGTTTAAAAACCACCTGTGATGACCTCATGTCATTACTGACCCATAAACTCAGACGGCTCACGAAACCATCTGTGATGATGTTTTTGAACTATCTGTGAAGACCTTTTTTTTTTGTAGTAGTGAACCATCACAACACGTCAGACCTCTAGCTTCTTGAAGAGATCACCAGGCATGACTCCTTCAAGCCATCTATGTATCGGTAAACACCAAAAATAAAAATCCAAGCCGCTTGGTTGACCCTCACCAAGTGCAACACATGCACATCTGGATACAGAATCCACCTCTAGATACAACAAATTCAACTAGAGTCTTCCTCTCCTCGCTCGCAAGGTGCAATATATGCATAATTAAGTAGAGAGGCCTGCACTAGCTCAAGAGATTGAAATGAGGTACCAAGAGTTGCTCCCAACATGCCACAAGGGGGTATAAATACCCACCCCAAAAAACTAGACGTTGGACACAAAATTGGCATTTTCAATAAGTGTGGTCATACCATACTTTACATGGTTGTCATACCACGCTATAGTGTCAACATCTATAAACTTTAGCATTAAATGCTCAAAACTAGTCGTTAGACAAGGTGTGGTCAGACCACTAAATGGCCCGGTCTGACTGAGAGGTTGTACCATGGCTTACATGGCGATCATACCACATGCACAAGGGCGGTCATACCATTGGCAAAAGGGCCTTGAATTTGTTAGGTCAAATTAAGAACTCAATGTACTAAGCACTCTTGATCAATTACACGTAGTTTAGGGCCTGTCTGGTATGGTTGCAGCTTTTGTGAAAAGCTACTTCCAGCTGGGCTAAAGGCTGAATGGCTGAAGGACTCAACAGCTAAACTGGAAAGGTTTGATGTTTGGCTATCTGGCTTTTAGGTAGGCTAGCTGGAGCTTATGAATTGGAAAATATATGAAATACCCTTAAGGCAAATGATGGCTTGTTTGATGGTGTTTAACAACAATTGACGACAATTAATGATAATTCACACACAAGTAAAATTGATGATAATTAACGGCAATTAACGACAATTAATGAAAATTTGCACATAGGTACATGTTAACGACAATTAACATAATTGACGGCGATTAACGACAATTGATCTAATTCCATGATTACACAAGTAATCAATTCAATGATGACATAAATAATTCATCTTTATCGAAAAAAAAGGAAAAAAAACAATATCAGAAAAAAAAAATGAAGGACGGCGGCGGCGGTGGGAGGACAGTGGCGGTGTCGGGAGGAGGATGACGGCTGCGGAGAACGAGGCAGTGTCGGGGGAAGAGGAGGGCGGCGCTGGTGTGGGAGGAGGAAGGAGGAAGGTGGCATTGGGGGAGGAGGAGAGCGGCTTCGGCATCGGTGTGGGAGGAGGAAGGATGGCGACGTCGGGGGAGGAGGCACCATTGGCAAAGGAGGAGGCTGGTGGCGACGTGATAGGAGGAGGCGGGCGGTGACATGGGTAGGCGAAGGCGGGCGTGCGGAGGCACGGGCAGAGACGCGGGGGGAGGAGGGAGGCTAGGGTTAGGGTTCAGGCATGCAGAGGAGGGGAGCCTTTTTTTTCAATGGCGTGGGGTGGGTAAATAACCCTGAACTCTAGGGGAAAACTCAGAAGGCCATCCAGCCGAAGCCGTGGGAAGTTGGCCCCAGGTGGCTTCCGGCTTCCCCACGTTGAAAACAGCTTCTGGCTTCTACAAAAGCAACAGGAGAAAGTTAACTGTTTGGGATGGCTTTTGGGTTTTCCGAGCAAAAGGTAAAGCTAAAGTCGTTCCAAACATGCCCATAGATTCTTCGTTTGACCAAGACTCGTCTGACTCGACTACCATTTCACAACAGTTGCATGCATGTCTTAAGCCTCTAATATAGTTCATAGAATAGTAGATGCATGCAAAGGCATGTGACATTGCTTCTTTTGGTTAGTTCTATCAACCTTTGTTTTGTACTACTAGCTACTTGCCCGTGCATTGCTACAAAGAAAAAACATATTACCCTAGCATGTTGAGCTATTGTTGGCCGTCATTGGGCTTAGCCTATGCCAATCCATCTATTCTTGTCGAGGTGTCACGGTGAGGTTCGTCCTGGCATACTTTGTGCCTCCGCCATGTTGTTTGGTACTTATGATCGAACTCGATCGCGCCCGCATAGCACCTCCATCATTGTGCTTTCACTGCATTTTGACTCTGTGCCATGCGCTATGCCCGCTTCCATCGCATTTCAAAGGAACACATCGCACTCCGTGGCCAAACAACATGGCCAATTCCTCCCTAACCGTGTCATCGATGTCCATGTCACTAGCCTTAGCCTTTCAACAGACAATGAAAACATGATGATAATAGTCTAGCCACATGACCGCATTCGTCGTGATGCAATCAAATGTATATGTGAATGAAACACGCACGCATAATAGAAAAATAGCATCTACAATCAACATACAAATAACACTTCCAAAGCACTCCACCACTGAGTGGAAGCCTGGCAGGGGCGCAACAGGCAGATGGAAGGACACACACATGCGTGTGCACATACGCACTAGTGAACGCTACCATGGATAGCCCGATAGCACGGGTGTCCTCTGGAGCACGTAGAGCATGTAAGCCGAGGTGGAGGAGTTGCGCATCGTGCTGCTCTAGGGGACCACGGTCGGGTAGCGCTAGTCGGCCGACGCCGACGTGAAGCTCACGCCCAGTGCCGAGGTGTTGAGGCGATCTTCTCTTCCCTTGTGCTTCAATGTTTCATCTTTGGTAGCCCAACCTCAAGTGCCGAGCTGCCGAGGTCGTAGTCATGCAGTGTGGTTACACAACGCTCATTCATGCCTTCTTGATATCGGCCTGGTCACTACCGCGCTTGGCGTGCCTCCTTCAAGTTCTGTTAGGATTTGTTTGTTGAGATCAGAGCAATTTACGCAGAGGCAGGTGCTAGGTGGCTTATTGATACGAAAGCGTTTTTATAACGGGAAACCAAGGGGGGTCGGGGGAAGGGAGATGGAATCAATCGAGTAGCGGAGGCTCACATGTTGGCGATTGGAGCAAGTAGTGGAGCGATCGAGGAGATAGAGAAGGAACGAAGAACACATCACTCACCACCACTACATTTTTTTTCTGTCGTAAAGATACAGATAGGCTGGTGCGTTGGTGGCTCATATAGTTTCATCATCGAAATTCTTTCCTCCCTCCTTTTGACCTCTCCTTTGTTGTGCCAAATTGTACAAGGCCTAAAATGGGTAGGTAGGTATCAATCTAAGAGGTGCATTGACACATTGTATTCTTTGAAGCTAGTCCTCTAGTAATGTTCATCGTCTTTCAAGAGCGACATTGGAGTACTGTGCCGCGAGTATACTAAGAATAAGACGTTGTTTGGGAGCACAGGAAAGACCGGGATCTCGGCCTAATCCTGGCCTGCTACGGGGAGCAATCCATGTGAGGAAAATTGGCCCACTGGAGCATTTGGGCTAAATAAAACCTCCACGGGCTGGGATTTCTCACTCGTTCTCATGCTCCTGATGCTGGCTCGAGGTTACCTCATCTCTGTTGCTACCTCCGCCGCATAGCTCGCTGTAGCTCTTCATCCTCTACCATCCCCAGTCTATTCTCTCTATCTCTATGCTATCCACGATGACGTAACATGGTGAGCGGCGGCCACAACGATTGGGGGCGAACGAAGGAGGTGGCGCAACCTCTTGTGCATGCTGCTGTCTCCGTCGTGCCGGAGCTTGAGAAGAAACACGGGGCGGCGGATCCGACGACGGGGACGGTGAGATCGGGCGGCGACGGCGGATCCGGGCATCTTCCTTGCCTCTGGCCGACGGATCCGGTCGTCCACCTCACCGCCTCGCTTGTGTGCACCAGATCCAGTAGACGCACATCTGGTCTTCATCGCCGTCACTCGTGTGCGACCACCACCTCGCCCGTGCACAGCTATGGCATCAGCATCGGGCTCACTTCTTCCAAATGGTCACACGGAGACATTGTCCCACGGGATATGGCCCTACCGGGATCCCATGTGCCACAAAAAATCCACCCGTGATTTCCTTCTCGGGGAATGTTTTCCTAGTATCCAAACAAAGGCTAAGAAAGGAATAAATTCCTCTACTCCTCAACTCTTGCCTGAGTCTAGATATTGGCCTTCAACTATATAACCGTATTCAACACCCTCTAGCTGTAAAAACTGGTTCAAATCACCGAAAACAATGTCACACAGCTACAACATTAGGAACATACAGATGCGACAATTAGAAATTACATCCACAGCAAAACTGAAAATAAAGTACAAAGATCTTTTAGAAGAATGTTGTTGATGTGTTAACACAACATAAGACATTTCGTTAAGATTCTCTGTGCTTACAGATGTATTTGATGCGCGTACAGTGCGGAGACAACTTAGTTTCCTTAAAGCATGGCACCAGATGCGTCTTCATGCGGTACATCACTGGAGGAGGCATAGAGATCTGGTACTTCGCTGAAGGCACGGACGCTGTGGTAGCATGTAACAAACGAGCAGAGGATTGGGTCATCAGAGAAGGAATCAGAATAAGGGAAGGTTTGGGGAATAAGAAAGGGGAAAAGACAGGTAGGAAGTAGTTCAATTCACTCGTCTTCTCGATGCCTTTTACAATAGCAGTCTGCGTCCTAGGGTATGTTTGGTTAGATAAACTAGCGTGAGTAGGATGAGATGTATAGGATGGATGATATGGTACTGTATGGTATGATACAACTTATGCGTTTAGCTAGTAGGATGAGATAATTTAAGATTTTATTTGGTTGCATGAATAGAATGGTACCGGAAAGTTGAATGAGTTGTATACACAGAGGAGTATTAGCACGACTAATTATTAAAATATTAGCACGATTATTAAATATACCTTAATTACAAAAGGAGTATTTAACTAAATTAATTATTTTAACTATCCACTAATTGGTATGACCCACTGGTCAGTGACGTATACACAGAGGGAGAGAGGGTAACAGAGGGGACGCACTTGTCCCTCTGCTGTGTGGTTCGTCCGTTTTTATAGAACCATTCGGTACAACTGTAACATCCCAAACTCGGCTTTATATTTCAAATGTATAAAAATAAGGGGAATTTAAAATTTTTGATGCATCATGATGCTATTGGAATTTTTTGGATTTTCTTTCTAAGGTTTTGTTGATTTTGAAAACCTAAATCTTCAATTGACTAAAAGCATAATCCTTTAAAACTTTTAAAACAAATCTTGTGATCAACCTCTGGAATTATTTTTTCTAGGTTCTAAATCATCCTAGTGACTCATCTGAAAAATTTCATAATTTTTAGATTTTATTTGCTATTTTAAAACAGCTAGTCAAACCTGTTAGTTCTTTGGTCAAAACCCTAGGGCTGAACCTTGTAACATTTCTAGAGAAAAATCCAATGCATGAAAACCTCTGGAAATTTTTATGCAAGGTTAATCATTCAGTAACCTCCCATAAAAATTTTAGGATTTTTGGAGTTGATGTTCCACCTCTAAAAATTCCTCGAACTGTCAGTCTTTTTTTTTTCCCAAAATCTCAGTTTAGCTACTATTTGGTGCCGTTCGGACCGTCCGAACTAGCGCACGCGCGGGCTGTCCGATCTCAATCAGACCGTCCAAATCGTTGGTAACGTTCGGACCGTCCGAATGACCAGCACGATTGGACCGTCAAATCTCAATCGGACTGCCCGACGTGAGTTGGTTCGACCACACCATATAGCAGGACCCGAGTCAGACTCGAGCTCAACCCGCTCGGTCGCTCGCGCCACTTCATCACCGTCGCTGATGAGCAGGCCCCACCTGCAGGTTTTCTTCTCCACGCGGCTCACGCCCGAGTGCCAGCTCGCTCGCGCCATGGTTGCTTTGGCCGCTCCAAGTGTGCCACCGCACCTACGTGTCGCCCACAGGAAGTCGCAAGTGCCCACGTATCCTCACCTCGCCTGCATCTCCTACGTAGCCCCATCCTTGCCCAGCCATGTCACCAATGCTTGTACGTCATGTGCATCGCCGCCACTGCCCGCGGAGCTGCCTCTTCTTGTTTCTTCGCCCCAGCAGCTATAAAGACTCCCCTGGAGCATCCTCTTCCTCCTTTAGACACCACCAAGCATCCCCTACCCTCTTCTCTCTTAATTTCGCTCAGAACCGAGGAGAAGCAGAAATCCGTTTCACGGTCGGCGTGCCACCTCCTCATCATGGCCGTTCCAGTGCCGCCCTTCCCCTATTATCCGTGTCACATTATGTTCTTGAGCCATACCATAATTTCCCCAACTTAATCCCATGTTTCGATCGCAAGAGCTGTTAGGTCTGGGTTTCTTCTTCGCCTCTGGCTGTGAGCACTCTTCTCATCGCCAACCCATCTCCTACGAGCCCTTCGTCTCTACGTCCCTCCGATAAAGTCCATATGTTCCTCTTGTGCTAATGCATGCTTTAGATGGCTCAATGAGCTGCTGCATCGGCGTTGCCATTTTCACCGTAGTTCACCGCCGCTCCACCTCATAGCGCCGCCACTTCAGCTCACCTCCGGCGATGTTTCGGCCACCGACGGGTGCACAATAGAGAGGGGGTCCCATTTTAGCCCTTGACCCCGCTACCGCTTTGGCCTCAATACGGCGATTATCCGAGGCGACTCATGGCCGGGCGCCCATTGTCGACAAACCGACAGAACTCAGAGCGAGCCATTAAGGAGTAATCTCTGTCTTTAGGATAGAGTTAATGCTATATTGTCGTAAATGACCGTTTAGTTTTCACTTAGAGCCGCTAACGCGTGGGATCGGGCGTAGAAATCTCGGTGTTTAATGCGCTGTTTTCCTAGTTGAGTCACCGACAAGTGGGCCTGGTTTACACAGTAAACCTCGGTGGTCCATAGACCCTTGTTACTATGACGTGAACTTGTAGTCTACACATTCTTCGTATGGGCCGTGAGCATGACAAGTGGGTCCCGTTTGTTAGTAGCATTTTACTTCCCGATTTTAAAAGAAAAAGGATATTATTGCTTAGGGCCCACTGGTTAGTGACTATGGCTAGATTCAATCTTGGTATAAAAAGGTTTAAATGCTTTTATATTTTCTGAATAGGATTATTTGTATACTAAAGATTGGTTAAGCTTCAAAATTGCATAAGTAATTCTTTTTAACTCCGAATTGGATGATTCAAATTTTGTTGGTCTCCTTTTTAAATTATCTTTAATCTAAAAATGGTTTGAATCATGCTACTGTCCTAGAAAATTTTGTTAATAGAATTAATTTCGGCATATCATTATTTTACACTAAAATTTTTTTTACCTTGAAAAATGCATAAGTATTTCTCTGTAGCTCCATTTGAGTAAAACCAGTTTTGGTAGTTTACATTTGTAATGTACTTTAATGTAGAATAGGTTTTAAGTATGTTACTATCTTTCAAAATCTTGTTTCACAAATTACTTGCACCCTAATGGCATAACCTTGAAAATGCTTAAGAAATTCATTCTAACTCCAAGTGAAGTGAATCAATTTTTGTCGTCCTTAGAATTTCATGCTCTGTCTACCATTAAATTTTCATGTTCACCAACTCTCTGATTTTTTTTCGCATGAACAGTAACCGAAAGTTGAATTCCTTGATTTCCTTTCCCAGTAGAATTGTTTAGGCTATAACTTTTGCATACATCATCCAAATCAAATGATTGTCATTTATAAATTCATTTAAAATCATGCTCTACCTTCTGTGTGAATTTCATGATTTTTGGATGATTTTGAATTTTTGAGTATTTTCGGTGTTATTTGTTCTTATTGGTTTTTCTCGATTCTTTCGATAGGTTTTGACTATTCTATTGAATATGAGAGTGATCCTCAGTAGCAAGAAGATTGCCTCTAGCAAAGCAACCAGTTCTCCTTTGATGCACGTTGATCCTATTATGTTCGCATGCTAATATTTCAATGTCAACTGTATGTATGCATGTTATGTTGATAAGTAATTTTTCAGTTCACGATAGTTTACCTGAATAGTTACATGAACTGTAGGTAAATATCCATCTTTTACCACTAAGTCTAGGTTTATATCCGCTGTGATTTAGAGCTCGATGGATGGGCTCTAGTCACTTTATATTTAGTATGCGAGTTGTTGTTGCTTAGCCATGCTTAGAACGGTAGTCTGGGGATCATCGCTTCGGCGATGGTCATTATGACATCGCTTTAATTACTTGAGTTAGGGTACTCATGTATGTATCATATTTGGAAAAATAAAAATGAAAACAAAAATATTTAGACTTGGGCACATGGTTGGAAGGTGTGATTATCGGGTGTGTGGTTGTGTGCCCGAGTCAACAAGGACCGAACATCTTGTCCCACTGAACCGAGTATTATTGCATACATCCACATGAGGGTATTGGGAACCCCTCTTGACTTAGTAATTTGGTGTGTGTTAGCTTCGAGTCGCAAGTTGGGGGTTGTGTTAAAAAAAAGAAATGAGTTGTTATTGTTGGGTGTGCGGGAGTGAAATCATGTCTAGTTTCTCCATACCGAGGGGCATTGTAGTTGTCTGAGGCTTTACCCTATAAGGTAGTTGACTTTCGGCTTTACGATGACTCGACACAACTTATGAATGTCTATCTATACGGGCGGCTCGTAGTTAATACATAACATTAGAAACCATTTCGTAGGACTTAGCCTTGCCAGCATACCTAAGGAAGTGTGCTCTATAGCTTGCCAAAAGACGGTCTGATATGTGGGTAAAGTTGTACACTCCTGCAGGGTTTAATTTATTCGAATAGCCATGTCCTTGGTTGGGACACGCTTGGGGAGGTCTTTCAAGAGTTAGACTATAACATTTTGATAAAACTTGAGAATGGGTGGTACAAATGGGTAATTCGTGCTATTGTTGTGGTGACTGTGGGAAGTCACCTCTAGGATGTTAATTATGTTTATAATTGTTGTCACAATGATATTTGAATAATTAAAAATTGTTTTAACAAATTTCCTTCAATCTATTATACTAATGCAAATAAAATGTGGCTTTACGCTAAAAATAAACTCTATGGCCATCTCCATTGATTCAAGCTTGCATGTAGCTATGTATAGGTTTGTTAATCGAAAGTCTTGCGAGTACAATTTTTGTACTCAACTGCATTGTCTATTTGCTGCAGAGGAGGTTGACCCCCAAGGGGTTGACGTTTGTGAGGCTGACTTCACTCTTGACGACTAGCTTGGGCGTTTTCGGTCGGTTACCTTGTGGGTAAGGGTAGCTGATTAGCTTTTGTTTATATCCATCTTATGGCAGGTGTTTCCGCTACATACTTAACTCTTTTGTATGAACCTTGATGTATGTTAAATATGTTGTAAATTACGAAAACTTCAGTAATCTAAAAACTTGTGTATGGAAGTGATGCTTAATTTATGTAAGGTGTATGTGTGTACTACAGTTTTGGGAAGTACATATACACCGAGAGCGGGAAAATTTGATTTGTGATGCTAGGACCAATGGAAAGGTTAAGCATTACAAATTAAATCACCCGACAGCTCTCACAACAACATATTTGGGAAATATTTTTAGAATTTATATGACCCCATCCAGAACGAGTTGATTGATTCACTCAATCAAACACAGAGATAAAGGCATATTCACAACCATCCCATACATATATGCCCGATTTACCGAACACACCCTTATATTGCTACCAGAACACCCACACGACCCCACGCGGCAGACTCTCCGCAGCATACAACTCACGCCCAACTCATCCAGAAGCCCACTCGATCCTATCACATGTTTACCTTCTCATCCAACTGAACCGAGGTACTGACATAGCATCAGTCACCTGAGGCGTGTACATCGTCGGATAGTTTGGCACGTCGGCACACATGTCAGCATGTTATGCTCTGATATGTCTTCTTAGCATGTTATACTCTGATATATGTTCCTTATGCACAGCAACCCCCGGATCGAATCAGAATTTATGATATACACATGAGCGTATATTCTTTCAAGAACGAAGTAGATAAATTTCATAGAGTGAAGCGGAATAAGGAACGATGAAATAACCACGACGAGAGAAAAAAAGGGGATTGTCACTCTCAAACAAACCTCTTGAACCTTTTAGGACACTCGGATCTTTGCCCTACACAAGAATCTAGCACTAAAAGAATAACTTAGTGTAACAGCCCAAAATCTCTAAGTTGGATTAGTTAAGCATCTAATGAGCATTTATGAAATTTTGGAATTTTTAAAACTTTTATTTCAACACAAATGTGTTAAAACCTAGTAATCCAATACCTCTTCTCTAATTCAAAATTCCAATTTGAATTTGGGGAAAATTTAAAATATTTCAAGTGTGTGAATATTTTAGTTGTATTCTATATGTTTTGGTATGCTTATTTGGAATTTTCTGAAATGTTTGGAGGTTATTTGGTTTCTTGTCAATTTGCATGTTCAAAATTGATTTTGAATTTAAAATATAAACAAATCTTATGAACAGTGCTTGGAAATATTTTTCCTAGATTCTAGAACACCTTATCTACTCACCTTCAAAATTTCATAATTTTCAGAGCTATTTTGCTCTGTCTAAAAATTATCTAATCACCCTCAGCCATTTTTGCAAAGTCTGGAAAATTCTCATGTTTGCCTCTCTCACTGACTGGCTAGGCCCTCAGTCCAGGCCTTCTCTTCCACGCATCCAACCCCTTCACCCCTGCATGTGTGCCAGCTCGCCATTACCTGTGTGCGTGTCCAAGATGTCCCGAGCGCATCGTTGCATTGAGCTCTCCGTCAATTCCTTGGCTTTAAAGTGCTACAACCCCTTGCCCCCAAACCATTTCTTCCTAGCCCCTTCTTCTCCACCGAGAGCCAAGCCAACCTTCACCTCCACCGCCAAGCCCGCTTCCCCCTGATCCGACGAATGGCGCCGTCACCCCCTGGTGCTTCTACGTCGCGCGGCTCTCTCCTCCTCTGGTGCCGCTTGCCCCATTGCTCCTCCGCTTCGACCAGCCCACATGGCTCAGGTCGGCCTCACGCCTCCTTCGGCTTGCCCCTCGGCCAGCCTCAGTCTTCCATGGCCCAAGCCAGCCACCGCTTCACCTCCTCGGTAGAGCCAGCCAGCCTAAGTGCTGCATTCACCTCCGGTCTTCCTCGCCAATGACCACTCGCCGCCACCAGCTCTCGCCTGAATCAAGGCTGGCCCTCGAGGTCGCCTCGACTCACTCGGCCCCGATTCGCCGTGGTCACCACCACCGGTGTCCTCATTGCCAGCAGAGCCACGCCCTAACTCGCCGCAGCCCTTGATGTGTTCCTTTTTGTTCTCTGATGTTGCTGTGTGTTCCTTCTCTTTAACTGAAGATGAAAACCTTGTGCTGCTGTCAAAAATCATGGTTGTCAATTAAGTCAAGCAATTGAGAAATTAGTATTGTTTAAGTTTGGAAGGAAGATTAGTTGAATTTCCTGCTGTTGTAGGTTGTGTGAATAGTAGTCTGAGGATTTACAAATTTATTAGTGAGCTAATAGAATGTCTCAACTCTAGTAGTTAGAGTTTCTTGGTTCTTTTAATCCTTGAGCTTTTAGCTGTCAGAAACTAGCAAAGAAACAACCAAATCCTTGTGTGCTTTGTGATCAGAATAGGTGATAGCTGACAAGTTGATTTGTCAGTTGGTTAGTATCAGAACTAATTTAAGTAGTTTGAGTCCTTAGTGTAGTTAGCTGTTTGGTCTTTTAGCTATCTGTAGCAACCAAATCTTTGTTATTGAAATGTTAGACAGAGAAGAGAGGGTAATCTAGAGAAAATCTGATTTAGTAGTGTAACTCTCTTGCAAAAATCTTTGGTCTTATGCTACCAAATTTTGATGTTGGTCAATTGTATTACTTAGCTGAGATAGCAATTCTGGAAGTGCAAGTTGATGGGAGTTTGATTTCGACACTTCTGTCCAGAGAATGGTTCCTTTGTAGGTGCTTGAACTGTTAGTAGGTTGATGACCATTCTAGCATTCATGTCCTTAGAAAGCTTTTGTTCCATAATAGACCTTATGCCTTAGTCTCAATTTCAAAAGTTCTTTACCAATTCAATTCAACTCTAAACCAAATATTTTTTGTCCCTAAATTCATCTAAAATCAATACCATTCTTCTGCTTTATTTTCATAATTTTTGAAGACTTTTTGGAATTCTGGTGTTTATTCGCTGTTTTTCGCTTTGGTAGTTTTTATCGTTAGATGACGATGATGCGAGAGCGCAATCAAGATGCTCGTGAGAATGTCCAGAGTATCAGTAAACAAAGTCAAGCAGTGTTCCGTTGATGCATGTTGATCCTATTACTTTCAAAAACTATTATCTTGTTTGCAACTGTATGTATGCATGCTTTAATTTGTCAAATTAATTTTGTCGATTAGTGGTAGTTAATAGTGTTGCATGAATTCCTAAAATTGTTCATCCCCGCCACTAGCCTAAGTTAATAATCCTGTTTGGTGAATTAGAGCCCCAGAGATGTTATATGGTCTATTTATGTTTATTCGTGTCATGCTTAGCAATGCTTAGTTTAGGTAGATTGGGTGGTTATCGATTTGTCGATAACCTTGATCACATAAATTATTTTTATTATGTTATAACCAGCACCTTGTGCTATCATATTTGGAAAAACTAAAAATAAAAATAAAATATTTTAGACTTGGGCACATTGGTTGGCTGGTGTGCTTTTGGGTGTGTGCTTGGTGCCCGAGTCAATAAGGACCGAACAACTTCTTACATCAACCTAAGCATTATCGTGCAACCACATGAGGGTCATATGGGTCCACTCTTGACTTAGTACTCTGGGGAGTGTTAATTAATGAGTCACTGGTGGTAGGTATAGGTGGATAAAAGAAATGTGTTATACTGTGTCGGGCATATGATAGGTGGGAGTTCCGGGTAGGTTCCCTCGCCCGAGGAGCATTGGCAGTTGCTACGGCTGGGCCAATATCTCTGACACAACGTATGGGTCCTCTATGGGAGCTCGGTAGTGGGCGGTTCACAGAGGGTTAACCCCCATACGTGCGACTCTTGATTAGCTCACTCCATTAGAAAACGTCTCGTAGGACTTAGCTCTGCCGGCATACCTTCGAAAGTGTGCTTTATTCGGTGGCAAAAGGAGCTGTCTAACATGTGGGTAAAGTTGTATACCCCTGCAGGGTTTAATCTATTTGAATAGCCACATCCTTGGTTATGGACACGCTTGGGGAGGTCTTTCGAGAGTTAGACTCAATATTTTGGATTTTAAACTTAAAATTTGATTGGTGGTATTGAGAATGGTTTTCATGTTATCGCTAGTGTCTCGCAGGGCAGCCACTTGTTGAGGATTAGTTGATGTCTAAAGTTAAATTACTTGTTATTATTTGAAGTATTAAAAATGTTTGCTAACCTGCCATTTGAATCTACTACATTGTATTTAAATTGAAATATTGCTTTGCGCTGAAAATGAACCCTATAGCCTTCTCCGTCGAGTAAAGCTTGCATATAGCTATGTATAGGTTTGTTAATCGTAAGTCTTGCTGAGTACATTAGTGTACTCACTGTTTGCCTTTATTTATTAATCTAGACAGCAGGTGTTGAGATCAATTTAGATAAGGAAAGATGCGCAAGAAACGTTGATTTGCTAAGGTTTTAACCCCAGTCGGTTGCCCTGCGGGTTATAGCAAGCCATTGGGACTTCATCGTTGGTTATTTTAAATTTTAGTTTATTTATTGTTTTTCGCTGTGTAATTGATATTCTTATTTTGCAATATTACGATTACCTGTTGTTGGACCAAAAAGGCGACTAGAGAGCCGGGGGGGGGGTGAATAGGAGCACGCTCACTTTTTCACTTTTATCGGATTCAACACCAATTTCACTCTAGTAGCTATGGAAGCTATGAAGATCAATCTACAAGTACAACGGAAGACTTGTATTGAATCCAAAACAAAACCCCGAAGCAAAAGACCAAAACAAGAAACCTCAAACCCTAAGGGCGGTTTGACCGACAAGAATCATCTGGATCGACCGGTAAGGCCGATCGACCGATTTGTATACGGTGGTCTGACCAATTTAGGGAGCGGTCTGACCGGCGGCTGGCAAGCGGTTTAACCGACAGACTCCAGAACAGTAAGAACAGCCCGAGTTTCAAAACACAAATTGATCTAACTTTTGATCTATGACTCTAAACTTGATGAGACTTGGAACAAACTTCTATAGGATGTTAGGAACCTATTCCAATCAAGGATTGCGACAATCGTTAGAAAAGTTCCGATCCTTTTTCAGTTTGAGAGAAGTTTGTCCAAAAACCGAGTTAAAACGAAAACATGATCTAAAACTTGCTTGTGGGTAAGAGATGATCAAGATGATCCTAGAAGGATTCCCACAAGTCACAGCAAGCAAGATTAGGGGCCGAAACCAAAGGAAATCCGAAGGATCAAAGAAAGCCCTAAAATCACCAAATAGAGAGCAAGAACAAATAAGAACTCATCTTTGAGAAATCTTGCATAGATTGATTTGTGATTGCTATTGGTTTACTGACCACTCCATCAAGGATGACAAAAACTCAATACATGAGCACACAATCAATCCAACTCTCTAGAACCCTAAGCCTCCACTTTTCCTCTCTAAGCCCTAAAAACACAATTAGGGTCTCTCTTAGCAAAAGGGTTGAAGGGGTGCAACCACCTCCCTCCTCTATTTATAGTGGAGTCTTAGACCTTCTAGAAGATTGAATTCTAATGGGCTCCCGTTAAGGCCCACACACAAACGGGTCACACACGTACGCATTTTAAAGCGTCGTCTTCATCTCCTCTTGACCTAATCTGCTTCACCTTGCGCCATCTTGCGCCAAGATATTTAGCTCTAATCGCTTCCAAAATGTCCTTAACTTCATGTTCATGTTCTAAGTAAAGAGCAAAACTAGATTTAACATTACCGAAGCATCCAACTTACTAGACTCTAAGCATTTTTCACAAGGAGCAGATTTGACGTCAATTAGCTCAGTCCTAGCATTTTCAAGTTGGTGCAAAGCAATATCATGTGCAGATTGCAGTTTAGCAAATTCAGAGTGTAAAGCATGGCAAGATGAACATTCATCAGATTCAAGATTCTTAGCATTTTCAAGTTCTAAAGTCAAATTATCTACTTGTGACTCTAAGTCCTTGTTCCTAGCTATGGTAAACTCTAATGCCTTATCCTCGACTCATGAGTTGCTCAAACATGTTGTCGATCTAGCGTAAAGAACATCATAGGAGAGAGGTACCTCATCGTTGTCATCGACGTCGACGGAGTCGGCCATGAAGCACATGCCGGTGAAGTCCTTGGCCTTCCCTTTCTTGTCTTGAGGGAGCTCCTGCTCCTTGTCCTCCTCGCTCTCGGAGTCCACATTCCTCATGGATTACTCTCCAAAAGCGGCAAGGACCCGGTGAGTGCTTTTATGAGCTTAGCAAAGATCATACTTGGGCTTGCTCTCGAGACTTCTTCCAGCAAAGCTTCTCATCCTTGCGGTTTCCTTACCTTTCAAATTTGGGGTAGTTTGCGGGATGTGATATAGCTCTCCACACTCGTAGCACGCCACAGGCCACCTCTCTTCTTGTTTCTAACATTGTTATATACCCGTGTGACTTTCTTGGCTAAAAGAGATAAATCAGTCTTAGGAAGACTCTCAAACTCTTCTTCTTGAATAGCAGATAAACACGTAAGAGAAAATCCAGAAGAAGACTCAAAAGAATCATCAGAAGTTCTTTTCAAAGGATCAGCTACCAAAGCCATGTTATCCTTCTTAGGATGACTACCTCTCTTGATCTCATGAGTTTTGAGCTTGCTATAAAGCAGCTCCAAAGTGAGACTAGAGAGATCGACGTTCTCCTCAATGGCAGTAGCCTTTATCTCCCACTCCTTGGTGTTGATTGCAGCCAAGAGGTGGGTGGCATTCTCGGATTGAGAGTACTTAATGTCAACAGCTCTCATCTGATTGATGACCTTGTTGAAGCGAGTAAAAACGTCATCGATGCTCTCGCCAGGACGCATCTCGAATTTGTTATACTCTCGCTTGTAGACCGTCTAGCGCACTTGCTTGATCTGGGACGATCCCTCATGGTAAGTTTCGAGGGTGTGCCAGATCTCATGTACGGTCTCAAGGTTGCAAATCCTATCGCACTCGCCTACCAAGCCCAAAGATATAGGAGGTTCTTAGCCTTATGGTTGTTTGCCAAAAGGGCACGATTTTAAAGCGCCATCTTCATCTCCTCTTGACCTAATCCGTTTCAACTTGTGCCGCCTTGCGCCATGGATTGGCAAAGGTCACAAAGGTGATATTTAGGTGAAATTACCAAAATACCCCTTCTCGATCTTTTTGCAAAGACCGAGTCCAAACTGCGTGAAGCACTTCCATGCTTTGCCACGTGTAGGTTGATCCAACAGCTCTCATCATGTCGGTAAGTCTCTCCCATCCGACTCCCACCGAAACCACCATGGCACTTGCACCGACCCCCGCGCCGCTTGATCCAACCTGTCGCACCGAACTGCCCGTTCGGTCATCCTTATCCATTTTATGCCATGCTTGAATCCATTGACCTCACCCGGCATCCCCGATCATTCTGGACCTCAGCTCTCCAAGCCTAGTCCCGATCATCCTCACCGTTGACCGTTGTTGACCTCCAAGCAACTCCGCACAACAATAGACCAAGAAATCATTTTCGGGAACAAGTTCTTCACAACTTAACCCACGTTAGTCAAAACATGCATCATGCAACACATATGCCATGAAACCCATGAACTTGACCTAACAAAGCAATCATCGCCACCAGTTGGCCGATGAAACAAGTGAAACCTGGCCGATCGCCACTTTCACGGCTCGACCGCTTCCCAGATCGGCCTCGATCACACTGCTGGCTTGGCCTCGACCGCCCAGCCTAGGACTTAGCCAAATTTCCTCTCTAAAAATCCGAAACCTACTGGAATTTTCAAACCAATAGAACTTTTGCCTGGAAGCTCTAAAAATTATGAGACCAAGTGTAGTAGAATCTCCTCTCTTGCCTACAGCCTATATTTTTGGCCCAACTCAAAAACTCAAAATCTCATGAAGGTCGGTCTGACCGATTTCCCAACGTCGGTCTGACCGCCACTCATGGCCGGTCAGACCATCGCTGGTTTCTTGCCAAAACCGCCACTTTCTCGACAAAGACTTTGAACTTTGCTGAAAACGCGTGATTCGACAAACCTTCAATGCCATTGCCAATTGTAACATCATCCTAAGATCATGAGCATATCCCCATGATATCCACACCTGTGTATGGCTTGTTACTGTTTGTAAATGTGTGTGTACCGCTCCTGGGAGGTACATAACACACCGAGAGTGGGGAAATTTAATTTGTATTGCTAGGATCAATTGGAGGATTAAGCATTACAAGTTAAATCGCCCGGCGGTTCTCACACTTAGTCTCTAATCCTCTCGTGTGCCTTTTGTTTTGAATGAGTTTTTCTCTTAGCTTGTGGCTTGCTTGAGTTTTCTATGACAATACCCCATGGGTAGGGGTATCAATCGATCCAATTGTCCGCTTTATCGATATCTCAGATTCGAACTATTCGATTCAGATTCGATATGTTGAGACTCTGTTGAGACCCAAATATGCAAATATGGACCCTCTGTGTATAATGCACTAGTCTAGGATCACGCTAGTACACACAATGTCAAGATAGATGAATATTATTCCACACAAGGTGAATATAAGAATAAACGACTAATTTGATTAATAAATAACAAGCCAGATCTTATGGACAAGTTTACACTTATTAAGCCACGAGGGCTGAACACTAAGTAAATAAACAAGAGCGGAATAGAAGCAACTCCAACGCAAAACCATCGACTTGTTACATGCAACCGAATCGATCAAGACCCAACGATCAACCTCCTCGTGAAACTCCTCCTCAAAAGGTGCAAAGACTCATCTCTTCCATTTTAAATTGAATGATATTTGCAATGAGAATGAGTACTCTGAGTACTCAACAAGTTGTACAACAAAATCTAATTATAAATGATGATATATTTCAAAGGAAATTACTTATAGTCATTTTGCAAAAGCAACACTTGCATTTGAATATGAATAATAGGTTGAAAATATAATTTAAAACAAATACACAATAATAATTTAATAAGTATTTTCACAAAGCTCACAAAGCCTAATCTATTTTCGCTCACACACCTTATGAGTTAATTCACTCACACAGTTGTCCCTACCAATTGTTTTATGAAAATCCACCCTCGTGTGAAATCTCCAAGCATGTCTATGACCATGACGTGGCTATTGAATAGATTGATTAACACTGCAGAGGTTGTACACTTTACCCACATGATATAACCGGTGTAGCTAGCACCAATCATAACAAAACTTTTCCAAACTTTATCTCGCATTGACACTCCCGATGTGCATATTGTCAATGCCAACCTCTCTCGTTGGTTCGACGCACACAGTTGGACCTGGAGATGGCGAACTGCTCATAAATATGACCCAAACATAGTAGTACACACCTCCACCTTGGCACACAGCCTATCCTACTCCCTAAGTAGTCAATACCAAGACTCAGAATTTACTAAGTTAGGACTATCCCATACCTGCATGTGGTCGTACATATGTGGCTCAGTTCAAGACAAAGTTATGGCCTTAGTTGACCAAGGCGAACTGCCCAATTTCTAACCAAATTACCAAGATTCATATTTTCTAAGCACATAATTCCACCATATCACAATTTTTTCCACTTGTCTCGGTCTAAATATTTTCTCACCCTGTTGGTCAAGTGCAACTAATACCATCAATGAGTGAAAACATATTGCACACAGTCTTTGCACAAAGAAGTTCCACAATCACTTAGTCAAGTTTAGATTTACAACTCAAAATAATATCAATGACCCATTGCAAGGCTAAGTAGACTAATCGTGTCTAACCAATCCACGTTGGTGCTATGATAATACAAACTTGTAATTAACCACATTAGGGTGACAAATGATCATGGTAATAGAATGAGCAAGGTGGATATAAACAATTAGGTGTATAACTAATCCCAAAACATTTAAAGAATTAAATAATTGAAATCTCATGCAATAGTTTGAATCAAAGTAATTTTGAAAAATCGAACTTGCCTTGAAACAAGTCTTGACCTCGGTCTTGAGCTTGATGAACTTTCTTTCTTGAAGCTCCTAAAGTATCAACGCCTACACGTAAACGCAAGCAAAAACACAAATAAATACTAAATAGAGCAAAAATGTCACATCTCAAAAATCTAAAATCTGGGAAATGTATTATAAATGCATCGAAGAAAAAATTTGATCATTTGTATATGAAATTATACCCATGTTTGATTTTTAACTTTTGTTTAAAAGAAAACATGAACTACAAACAAATAGGTGCTAAAAGGAAATAGATGAAACAAAGTAAAAATATTTAAATGAGATAATTATTTTGGGTATATTATCTCAGAAATAATTCACAAAAACTTTTATATGAAATTTTATTTAGAAAAACAATTACAAAAGGTAAAATAGAAACTTGTATGAATTTTAGAGAAATTCACATAAAGTTTTAACCTTCAAAAATTTTACAGGAGAAATTACATTAGCTAAGAAGTCTCCACAAAAATTTTCATTATATTCCTAAGCGATTTGCATAGTAAATAAAATCGGACATTAATTCAATAGAAAATCAAAATCCTAAAAACCCTAACTCTCTCTCACCTCTCGCTAACCGGTGGGCCCCCAGCGTAGGGGCCTTCATCCACCTCGTGCCCAGGCATGCTAGCATGGCACCACAAGCTCTCTGCCACACCGCCCATGGTTTTCCTCGCCCCACCCGATTTCCATCCTCCCACCGACCCTGCCGCTTTGCTTTGGGTCAACATCAAGACCCATCCCGGCCGTCAAGCCCATCCCCCCGCCCATACGATGAGAAAGCCCCATCGTCCTATCCACAGTTTCCCAAGCTATCCTCATTAATCTCCACCACCTCCATCTATAAAAGCCACCACGAGCTCCGTCTCTTCTTTTCCAAGCTAGTGCGCACCTCCCCACCCCTTTCCCCCACTCAATCGAGCTCTAGAGCTCAAGGAGCGCGAGCCTAATCTAGCCGTGCACCGCCACCTTCGTCCCTGATGCCGTGAAGGGTTCCTCATCATTCCTCTCGCATCACTTTGTGTTCCAAAAACCCCTAAAGCATTCCCCTCACTTGATTTTGCTTTTGATCCTCAGGAGCTCTCAAATCACTTCTTTTGCTTCAGCTTTGACCAGAACCGCCGCTTTAGTCACCGCTAGAGCTACAAGGCACCCCGAGCTGATTCTATGTACCTGAAGCATCGCTTGGACCTCCTAGAGCTTCTCCGACCATTGGACTCCACTCTACCTCACCCGAACGCCTTCTCCACGCGCATTCCACCTCGCCACCGCGGCTCAACGATGACAACCCAACTACAACCACCTCCGAGCCTCCGCATCATTCCGATAGACTCCCAGTAGCCCCTAGTTGCTAATGCGTTCATTCTTTTGTTGCGGGCATTGATCATTCGAGCAATGACTCGTTGCCATATTTGCTATGCCGCTCAATGCCGACGCGCCACTCTAGGAGCCATCTCTGGCCACGCCGTCAGTGCCGACAGGTGCGTTTTAGCTCAGGGATGCCATTTTGATTATTCTCTGATCTCGCGAAGCACCACGCCACCGGCGAGATGCGCGGGCGCGAGTGCCACCGCGCGGCACAACGGTGACGAGCACTGTAGCTCATGATCAGTTGCCTAACCCTAGTCATTAGCGCAAAACCATGTTTAAAATGATTAGTTAAACCCTAATAAGTCACTGACGTGTGGGACCGAGTCATTAAGTTGAAGAAAAATTAAAACAAAACGTTATCTTCTTATGAGTCTATGACATGTGGGCCCCACGGTTTAAGTGCATAGTGAATCCACCCCGTGAACCTACGGGCTATGCATATAAACCATTGGTCTATACATCGTGTCAGGACCGAGCCACTAACAAAGGACCCTACCGTTAGTTTCTTAACGAAATTTAAATGAAAATAGAAAATATGTTTTCGTTATGAGGATAATACATTTTCCTTACTAGAAAGCGTAAACCTCATTAAAAGCAGATGTGAGAATACACTTTCTTCGTTAGAAAGCGTATTTCTCATTTAACTGGATTTATCAAACCGAATAGAAATGAAGCCTTAATAACTTTTGCTACAAAGCTCCAAATTGAATAAAATTTGTTTCTAAATTTGTCTAAAATAATAATCTACCTAAATATGTAAAAATATTTAATTTTGGTTATTGTTGAATTTACTAAGATCGATCGCATAATCATATGTGCTAGGATGGGGTAGCCGTAGCTAACTAAGTTATCGAACCATAGCCTTGCATAATTAGTAGGCGTAGTAGTGCGAGCATGATTGGTTAGGTATGCCATCACAATCTGCGGATGCCTCACTTGACGGGTTTCTATCAGGGGAGTGAGGATTCACTCAATAGGTTTCTATCCGGGTGAGTGAGGATCCTCATTGGATGTATTTTTTTATTATCCGGACGAATGAGGATAATGACTCATAGGGCTAGTGCAAGGTTAGGGCTAGATGATGTAAAGGCTGCGTCGCGAACTCTAGACTGCTTTCCTTTGGTAGTGAGCACTGGTATAGAGATATTCCAAGCAACTGGAATACTGTGTACTATGGGTAAAGCTGTACACCTTTGCAGAGTGAAAAATCTATTTAAATAGCCACACTCGCAGTCATGAGCATGCTTAGTGCGGCTAGTATGGCGGTAGCTTTATTTTTCTAAAAACTGGGTTGTCACAAAACTTAGGTAATGACATGGGGTTTTTCTTTGTTGAGTTAACTGTCATTTCTATGGCTGTACTGCTATGTCTATGGCATGACTGCTATTTCTATGGCTGAACTGCTATGTCTATAGCATGACTGCCATGTCTATGGCTGGACTTGAATTTGTCAGTGCCATGTCTATGGCTGGACCTGAATTTGTTAGTGCCATATCTATGGCTGAATATGATTATATTTTTGCTTGTAACCGATTGGGGTTGTGGGTGTTGTTATTATTTGATCCAAGTTCTTACTTACTATCCTGTACTTAATTATACTGCTCTTTCAAATTCCGTTGCAAATTATTACTTATGAATATTGCAAATAAAAATGGCTTTGAGCAAAATTGCTTGTAGATTAGAGCCTCTTTATTTGATAGCCTTGCATCTAATATAATTTTTTGTGATACACTACAAGTCTTGCTGAGTACACAAGTACTCAATCTTGTTAATATTGTTGTTCAGAGATCGAAGATGCGCAAATGCCAGACGACGAGTTCTTTGTTCCCGACACCGGAGGTTTCGGTGACAGGTCTACCTAGGCCTTGTTCCTTGTTGGTTTCCTGTGGGATCGGATGGGCATGCCGCTATACTTTTGCTGCTACTACTATATGTCTTCCGGTGCTATTTTTTTTTACTCCAACGACTGCTTTTATTTGGCTGGTCGGCTATTGTTGTAATAATCTTGTACTAGCTTAAGTAGAGTATCCTTTTCTTTACTTTTGTATGTGTATGGATGGATGTGAATGCGAGATGTTGTGAATATGTGTTCTAGCCTTTAATCCTGGGACTAGCACGGTATACACATAGGGTCTTTGGGTATTCCACGCCCGGGGGTCCAACAGTGCTTAGTATCAGAGCCATACTGACTGTAGGACAAGCCCTAGGTAGGATGGCTAATAGATTTGAACTTAGAATTAAAAATGCAACCTGATCTAACCTTAGGAATGGTTCTGAAATTTTAGAAATATTTGCTAATCTTTTCCCTCTTAGCATTCTTTTCTCATCTAAAGTCCCTATTTGGTCATCTTCTCTCATCTTGATTCAAACTAAGTCTAGTTTTGAGAGAAGGGATGCTCTTTGAAAATAAAAGTTTTTAATCACTTTTAGGACTTTAAAATAGAGCCGAAATTATTTCAAAATATCATTTAAAACGTCCCACATAAAGTCCTTTTGAAGATTCCTCCCTGAACTACTAAGGATACCACTATAGACCTCTCTTTTCTCAAAATTTCAGAATGTAATACTTGCTGAAATTTTTGTAATGTACTATCTTTTTAAACCTCCTCTACCTTCATTTGGAGTTATTTTGAGTAATATTATAAAGGTATACTTATATGAAGACCAAGGGGTAGAAATACCTGATTATAAGCCTTAAGGATTAGTTAAGTGAACTAGAGAATGGGTAAAAGTGTGTGCTAAAAATTCTTTCCTATCTACAGTCATTTCCTATCTATATCTCTTATCACTTGATCTCTAACTCTCCTTTTATTTATAACATGTAGATGGCCAGCCAGTGGGAGCCGCAGTACCACACGAGTGCCTTTGAGGAGGGCACGCTGTAGCACACTCTGTCAGTGATGTTGCATCACATCGAGTGGTCACATACTCCGCAGTACACGGTCTACAGTGCGCCCGCGAGTGCCATGTCCATCGAGTACCTCACTCAGGTGCTTGTCTAGGGGAGGAACTTCGACGACCTGACCTTCCGTTGTTACGGGAGGGGCTCTACCATCCGGATGTCTATGCTCGATACGACTTATGTCGCCATTATTCAACTACGGCATGAGTTGCCGGCACTGCAGGAGTCGTTCTTCCACCTCCCAACACGGGTCGTGGATCAGGAGGAGCCCACCTATCGGTTGAAAGGGAGGCAGTTCCTCACTTCTCACCTGCACCTCGTAGGCCCAGTGAGGTCCCTTGACGGGTATCTCCATCGGATGTCTCGCGAGCTCTTAGAGGCTCGCCGAAGGATCTGCACCTTGGAGGACATCATAACTTTGATGGTCGTTCAGGGGTTCTTCTCTTGGGAGCTACTATACAGGGAGGATGCCGTTCTGGTGCCCACCGAGGTGTTGCCTCAGCCCATTATCCACCTGCAGTCCCGTACCCAACGTCTCCGTGTGTCGGTGACCGAACATCGTCGTCGGGTGATAGCCATCTACGCCGGTGCGGTAGATTCTTCGAGGCCACTGCAACGCTACCACCACGCCCACGCTGGACGTGAGGTTACCGAGCACTAGAGTACTCCACCCTCCACTGCCCCCGAGACCTCGGGGGCCGCCCAACATGACCTTGATGTCTAACTACAGCAGTTAGTCTACAACTCACTTGTAGGCCTTAGAGTGAGCACTTTTGGATATTTTGTAGAAGTAAATTGAGGTGGGACCTCGCTGTAAAATATTTTTAATATGCTACTTGTTATGTTTTAGTTGCCCTCTTTTGTAATATTGAACAACGGTATAAAAGGCCATGCAATGTTCAACTAGTATGTTGAAAATTCATGTGTATATAATAGATTAAATTAGTTTGGGATGATGATGCATCTCGACCCACTTAACTTCGCTTATTCCCTCTTATCCTGCAAACATTTGTTTACTCTACCTTTTGTTTGATCAAGATGTCGGTAACTCGCTCTGTTCGCTAGCTTATGGCAATGGGGAGCAACTCCGGATCACAACAACCAGGGGGTGAGACTCCTGTGCCTTCGCTACCCAATCCTCAGCATCCGTCCACGACAGCAGAGCAAGCTAAACAGTCTTAGCCTACCGCTACTGCAGAAATCGAAGTTCTACCACCACCACCCACCATGGCTCAAGTGCTAACCATGATTGAGCAAGGGTGACAAACCAATACCCTTCTGCTCCAATAGTTGGTGTAGAACACTGCTTCTCTCAGCACTGCTGCTGGAGGAAATGGAGCTACTGTCAACCAGTCATTGTTCAGGATGGGCGAGTTCATGCGAACTCGGCCACCCACCTTTGCATCAGTAGCCGACCTTCTCGACACTGATGATTGGCTCCATACAGTAGAGAGCAAGTTGGTCATTTCCCAATGCAATGATGAGGAGAAAGTTCTCTACGCATCTTATCAGCTGCAAAGTGCAGCGGCAGTTTGGTGGGAAAACCATCAGACCCTCATCCCTGAAGGCCAGACCATCTCATGGGCCGCCTTCAAGGAAGCTTTCCATAATGCCCACATCCCTTCAGGTCTTATGGACATCAAGAGGCAGGAGTTATACGAACTCCAGCAAGGGAACCATATCGTAATGGATTTTCTACACCGCTTCAACTACCTCGTGCGTTATGCAACATTTGAGATACCAAATGAAGCAAGGAAGGTCGCTCTGTTCTGGGAGTGCCTGAATAATGAGATGAAGTGATCACTTGCTCCCCACGATATTGCCAACTTCTAGACCTTGATCAACAAGGCGACCCGAGTCGAGGATAGCACCTGGACAGTGGTGGGGAACCGTAAGCGCAAGTGGCTTACACAAAAATCAGCAAGCAGCAATCCGCCGAGACCTCGGGTCTGGCAGCCGTCAAATGCTAGCTCTTCAACACCACTACCTCCAAGAGTCCAAGCACCGCTTCCCACCTCAACCAAAGCAGCTAGCTCAATGATATAACCACGGAGGTCACCATCCAGACACCAAACCGACAACAAATGTCACATGCTTCAATTATGGCGTAACGGGCACTATGCCAACATGTGCCCAAAGAAGAACTCTCTAGCACCTCTACCTTGACCTATTGGAGTCCAGCAACGACTCCAGGGCCCCGCTCGAGGTCCAGGAGGGTAGCAAGCACCCAAGCCAGTGCAAGGCTTCAAACGCGCCGCCCGAACCACACGACTACTAAGGAGGCTCACGATTGTTCGATGTGGCAACGGGTATGATTCTCGTACATGCCGTATCTACATTACCATTTTGTGATTCCGAAGCAGCCCATTATTTTGTCTCTAAGAAGTTTGCCATGCATCAATAATCGAAACTACATTGCTAGATAGCATCATGCTAATTCATTCACCCGAGTCGCCCTAAGGGCACAACTCAATGTTTTAAAGTTCCTATAGAAATAAGTAGGGTAAATTTCAGAGCCAACCTCATCATGATAGATACCCCTAGGTTAGATATAATCCTTGGGATGGATTGGTTATCCAAACACCAAGGAGTAATCGATTGTGCAAATAGAGCGGTTTCTCTAGTCAACGCTGACGTAGAATGCATCGTGTTTACTTCCACATATGCCACTCCATCGCAGCAGCCCAAGCTCAATTACATTTTAATCCCAGAGCTTAGTCAAGTGCCCGTAGTACACGAATATCCCGATGTATTTTCGGATGAACTGTTGGGAATGCCGTTGGATCGAGACATGGAGTTTGTCATCGATTTGGTACCCAGGACAGCACCTATATCCAAACGGCCTTATTGTATGGCACCTGATGAGTTGGCCAAATTAAAGAAACAACTCAAGGAGCAGCTAGACAAGAGATTCATTCCCCTAGCTCATCTCCATGGGGAAATCTTGCATTGTTCGTAACGAAGAAGGATGACAGTCTATGGATGTGCGTCGATTATCGTTCTCTGAACGAAGTCACCATCAAGAACAAATATCCTCTTCCAAGGATTGATGATTTGTTTGATCAAATGAATGGAGCCTATATCTTCACCAAGATTGACTTGAGAACTGGATATTTTCAAATCAAAGTCGACCAAGATATTCAAGACTACCTTTACTACCGTTCATATCCATACGAAAGTACACCGTGATGTCTTTCGGACTTACCAATGCTCTGCAAATTTCATGAACCTCATGAACAAGATCTTTATGGAGTATTTGGATCAATTCGTAGTGGCCTTCATTGATGATATCATTATCTACTCCAAGGCCCTAGGAGAGCACGAGCAACATCTGTGTTTAGTGCTTTATAAGCTGCTGGAACATTAGCTGTACGCCAAGTTTAGCAAATGCGAATTTTGGCTAAAGGAAGTCAGCTTCCTAGGCCATGTTCTATCCAAAGGAGGTGCGACAGTAAACCCAAGCAAGATACAATATGTCCTATCTTGGAAGCAGCCCCGCACCATTCTTGAAGTTTGAAGTTTCCTCGGTGCGGCAGGATATTACCACCGGTTCATTGAGAATTTCTCCAAGATCACAAGACCAATGACTCAACTTCTGAGGAAGGAGAAGAAGTTTAAATGGTCAGCCTTGTGTGATGAGAGTTTCCATGAGTTAAGGAAGAGGCTCGCATCAGCCCTAGTGCTTACCCTGCCTGACATACAGAAGGATTTCACTATGTATTGTGGTGCATGCCGCCACGGCCTCGGTTGTGTGATAATGTAGGAAGGCAAGGTAGTGTCCTACACCCCACGTCAATTATGGCCACATGAAGATAATTATCCAACCCATGACTTGGAGTTAGCTATAGTGGTTCATGCTCTTAAGATCTGGAGGCATTACCTAATCAAGAATCGCATGTGAGATCTACTCTGATCATAAGAGCCTGAAATATTTCTTCACTCAGCCGGACCTAAACCTGAGGCAACGAAGATGGCTTTAATTGATCAAAGACTATGACTTAGACATTCATTACCATCCGGGTAAGGCCAATGTTGTAGCTGATGTTCTCAGCCAGAAACTTCACTACATGAGCGCATCGATCGAAAAAAAAATCAACCGATGCTTCATAAAGAGTTTGAAACTCAACCTAGAGGTGGTTGAAGAAGGTTATATTATCGCCTTAGCACTACAACCTACTCCCAAATCACAGATCCAGCCGCCCAAATTTCAAGGATCCAAAGAATAATGTAAATCAAGCTCAACCTACGAGATGGTGGAAAATCAAAATTTCCCAAGAGAATGAGTGGATTAGTTACGCGTGGACAGTAGATCTGTGTCCCCAATGATCCTGATATCAAGGAACTAATCCTCAGACAAGCTCATGATTCTCCTCTCTCCATTCACCCCGGAAGCACCAAGATGTACTAAGATCTTCAGAAACAGTTCTGGTGGCTAGGTATGAAGAAAGATGTCGCCACACATGTTGCCCGGTGTGACGTGTGCCAGCGTGTCAAAGCGGAACATCAATGATTCGTAGGGCTACTTCGACCCCTGAATATCCCCGAGTGGAAATGGGATGAAATTGGCATAGATTTCATCACAGGGTTACCAAAGACCCAAAATGGGCACAACTCCATCTGGGTTATTGTGGATCACTTAACCAAAGTAGCTCACTTTATTTCGGTTAGCACCGCCTACAATGGAGCCAAGCTTGCAGAGCTTTACATGGATAATATCATCCATTTGTATGGTGTACCGAAGATCATAACCTCTAATCGAAGACCTCAGTTCACTTCCCGGTTCTGGGATAGTGCACATGAACTGTTGGGGACCGAGCTATTCTTCAGCATGGCCTTCCATCCCCAAACAGGAGGTCAAACAGGGAGGACCAATCAAATTCTGGAAGATATGTTGCGAGCATGCGTGCTGTCCTATAGCATGATTTGGGAGAAATGTTTGGCATTTGCCGAGTTTTCTTACAACAATAACTTCTAGTCCCATCTTCAAATGTCCCCATTCGAAGCACTCTATGGGAAAAAGTGTAGGACGCCCATGTTCTGGTCCGAAGTCGGAGAACGTCAATTCCTTGGACCAACTGTCATCCAAGAGGCTCAAGAGCAGGTCGATGCGATAAAGAGATGCCTAAAAAAAAGCACAATCACGACAAAAGAGTTATGCCGACCACTATCACCGTGAGCTAAGCTTTGAAGTAAACAATTTTGTTTATCTCAAGGTTTCACCACTGCGCGGTTTCCGCTGTTTCCAAGTTCATGGGAAATTGACACCTCGGTATATCGGTCCATACCAAATTCTCACAAGAAAAGGAGAAGTGGCTTATCAGCTAGAGCTACCACCTCAACTTTCGGACATGCATGATGTCTTCCACATATCTCAGCTCAAGAAATGCCTTCGAACTCCTACCGAATCTGTTCTGTTGGAAAACTTGGATGTCCAACCGAATCTGTCTTATCAGGAGCACCCAATTCGAATTCTACATGAGGCCACATGTCATACACGTAACCGTGCCATCTAGATGCTGAGAATCTAGTGGATCAACTATACCGAAGACGAAGCCACATAGGAACAAGAAGATCGTCTTAGAGCCAAATTCCTCAACTTCTTTACCAATTCCTCTAAATCTCGAGGATGAGATTCTTTGTAAGGGGGTAGGTCTGTAACATCCTAAAAATTTGAATTCAGGAAATGTATTATAAATGCATCGTAACAAAAACTTTGATCATTTGCATATGAAATTATACCCATGTTTGATTTTTAACTTTTGTTTAAAAGAAAACATGAACTACAAACAAATAGGTGCTAAAAAGGAAATAGATGAAACAAAGTAAAAATATTTAAAGGAGAGAATTATTTCGGGCATATTATCCTAGAAATAATTCATAAAAACTTTTATATGAAATCTTATTTAGAAAAACAATTACAAAAGCAGAAAATTGAAAATTTTACAAATTTTAGAGAAATTCACGAAAGTTTTAACCTCTAAAAATGTTATAGGATAAACTACATTAGCTAAGAAGCCTACACAAAAATTTCATTAAATTTCAAGTCATTTGCATAGTACATAAAATCGACAATAATTTAGCGAGAAAATCAAACTCCAAAAACCCTAACTCTCTCTCACCTCTCGCCGATCGGTGGGCCCCGAGTGCGTGGACTTTCGACCACCTCAAGCCTAGGCACGCCAGTGTGGCACCGTGAGCTCTCTCGCACCGCCCACGGTTTTCTCGCTGCACCCGGCTTCCATCCTCCCACCGAGCCCTCTCGTCACGGCCAACACTGCACCCATCCTCGCTCAGTATGATGGAGAAACCTGCCGTTGCTCGCCCACGGTTGCTCGAGCTATCCTCGTCAATCTCGCCACTGCCTATAAAAGCCACCCCGAGATCCGTCTCTTCTTTTCCAAGCTAGTGCACACCTCCCCGCCCCTTTTCCCCCACTCAATTAAGCTATAGAGCTCAAGGAGCGCGAGCCCAAATCCAGCCATGCGCCGCCACCTTCGTCCCCTCACTTGAAGGGTTCCTCATCATTCCTCTCGCGTCACATTGTGTTCCAAAAACCCCTAAAGCATTCCCCTCACTTGATTTTGCTTTTGATCCTCAAGATCTCCCGAATCACTTCTTCTTCTTTAGCTCCAACCAGAACCACCGCTTTAGTCGCCGTCGGAGCTACAAGGCACCCCGAGGCGATTCCGTGTACCTGAAGCATTGCCTGGACCTCCTGGAGCTTCTCCAACCATTGGACTCCACTCTACCTCACCCAAACGCCTTCTCCACGCGTAGTCCACCTTGCCGCCGTGGCTCAACGATGACAGCCCAACTCCGACCACCTTCGAGCCTCCATGTCATCCCAGTAGACTCCTAGTAGCCCCTAGTTGCTATTACATGCATTCTTTTGTTGCGGGCGTTGCTCATTCGAGCAATGACTCGTTGCCATATTTGCTCCACCGCTCAATGCCGACGCACCACCGCTAGGAGCCATCAACGGCCACGCCGTTAGTGTTGGCAGGTGTGCTTTAGCTCAGGGATGCCGTTTTGATCATTCTCGATCTTATGGCACCACGCCGCCAATGAGACGCTGCAGGCGTGGCGCCACCACATAGCTGCTTGATGATTTGCACTGTAGCTCATCATTAGTTGCCCAATCCCAGTCATTAGCGCAAAGCCGTGTTTAAAACGATGAGTTAAACCCTAATAAGTCTCGGCGTGTGGGACCAAGTCATTAAGTTAAAGAAAAATTAAAACTAAACGTTATCTTCTTATGAGTCTATGACATGCAGTTCCACGGTTTAAGCGCATAGTGAATCCACCTCGTGAACCTATCCGCTACGTGCATAGACCGTTGGTCTATACACTGTGTGTAATACTACGATTTATTCTAAGAAAGAAAGCATTCAAAAGAGAAATTAGACATAAGAAAAAGGGGGTTTCTGCAGTTCTTCGGCAATTTGGGCCTCAGGCCTTGGCCCAAGAGGTCCATGAGGGGCCGGCCACCAATAAAAGGAGGGGGGAAAACCCTAGTCCGTGATTGTAGCTCTGAGACCACCGCCCATCTGATGCATCTCCTCCCCCATTGCCGGTGAAGAGGATCCTTGTTGCTACCGGCCAAGTGGAGAAAGAAGGAAGGTCTACGTGTGTGGTGGCTGGCCAAGAAAGGAGAGGAAGGAGGAAGGAAGGAAGGGAAGAGGAGAGGGAAGAGGAAGGGTTCGCGGGCTGCTCATGATCTCCAGCAGCTCATCTCGGGTGGTGGACTGGTCTCGGGGGCAGCACCTTCTGCGTGTCCCTCACTCTCTTGCGGTTAAGGCAAGTATAATGATGGTTATAATATATATAGTTGAATGGCAATGTTTGATATATATTATGAGAATTTGTGTGTTCATGAATTGTGATGATGGCATAGTTGGTAATGTTCATGGTTGCTAGAGATTTGTGTTATGTGTTAATCATGGATGTTTGATAGTTGTGAAGTTGATGTTTATGAGCTTTTGTAGTATGAATAGAATATTCGTATGCAATGTTGTTGCGGATGCATGTTTGTATTAATTTGAGAATTTATACATATGCATCATGTTGGCTTATTGAAGTCTTGGTCATGTGATGACCAAGCAACTCTTGAGGTCCCCGTCATGTTGATGACGGGCTAAAGGTCCCCATGCTTGTAAAGCATGGGCTTTGGTCCCCATACTTGCGGAGTATGGGCAATGGTCCCTGTGCCAGATGGCACATGCATGGGTGTGCATCGACGGATGCACACTTTGCATTACCGGTAAAATACAAAAGGGAAAGAGAAGGAAAATGATCATTTTGAGCATATTGCATAGCATGTGTGTGTAAGGTGATTGATATGTGGTTTTGTAAAGTATAGTTGATGATTTACATGCTTGGATGTTGTTGATGCCATTTATTATATTTGCTAAGTCTTGGACTCACCCCTTGTTGTTTATTGTGTTTTAGGTACCTTTACGAGACCAGCATGCATGGGGGAAAGGAAGAATTAGACTTCTTGCACTTTTGCACTAACTACCCACCATAGAATGAAAGAAAAAAAATTAACTAGGAGATGAATGAACTGTTTAAAGTACTCTTCTTGATTATTGCTTGCTTGGAGTATCTGTAATAAATGAATAGTCGTTTGGATGCTTATGGTCTATTCATTAGATGTTTAGTTGCTATGGATGTCATAGTAACGATAGCCGCTTTTGATTATATCTTGTTTATTATGCAACTGGATTATCTTTATTTGTTATAATCGTCGTTGGAACCTCCTAGATAGGTAACTATACAAAGGAGGTTCTATTAAATTTGGTAGGGTGTTTTAGTTTAATTACATTTAATTATTTAATTTAGTAGCATTCGTGCCTTAGTTGGTTGGGTGTTATTCTGATTGGTATCGTGAGCGGTGTAGATCCGTGGTATTGAAAATATGAAACTTGACACACTAAGCGAGTAGTTGGGGATGGGTTTTTGCATTGCATTTATGCTTCCATTGAGTTGTATTGTGTAGTAGTTTTCCTCTAAAATAAAGTGGTTGTTGTAGTGAGAGTGAAAGAATTTGGTATACACTCAATTGAGGATGAGGTGACAAAGGGGTATGTAACATTTTGGTGAGCCTTTGGGGCTTTATAAAGGAAGAGTTGACGATAACTAATCTTGTTAAGAGTAGATTATTCTTGATGTTAGCAAGATTGTCGACAAAGGATTTCGACTAGTTGTAGTGGTGATGATTCTTCTAGAGAGAAAGGAAGTTAATTGCCTTGCGTAATATCAGTTAAAGGAAATGTTTGGAGTTTGCATTTGTGGTCTTTTGGGAGTTCATGATTTACGTAGTAGATGTAATTAATTGAGCAATGTGACGTATGGGAAGGTTCCGTTTGGTACCTAAGTGATTAATGTTATTTGGTTTTATAGGCATTTCTTGTGCGGATTGGCAAGTAATATTGTAATCAAAGAAAATCGCTTTTGTTAACGGAAGATGTGTACCATAAGCATTTGAGGTTGGAGTTAAGAATTGTAATCTGCAACTTTTTCTCGTTCTTACTTAAGAGTTTCTTGAGTTTCAATAGCAATGTTTTATCTTGATTTATGGAGGTTTGATATTCCTTCTTGAGGGACATGTGCCTCAACTATGGACTCAGATTATGCTTTCCGAGATCATTGCTATTTGACTGTTCTTCTTGGTCTCGTGCTCACTCGAGGAGCAACATTTTCTTGTGCGTTGAACTGTTTTTGGTTTGTTTCTTCCTTTTGAGAAAGGAATTAACCAACTTTTGTTGCCAAGTCTTATAAAGTGTAATATAGTGTTGGTTGTTGGTGGACAAGTATTTGGTAGTGGTGAGATTTTGGGAACCAACCTATTTGAAGTACGTAAGAGGCAGTGAATTGGTTTTGACCTATAACACCTAGATGGAGTTCTATTTAAAAGGAATGTTTGTCGATGAAATAAAATTGATTAGTGTTACAACTAGTAGAACCTATGGCGAATTATGATCCAATAACCTTTGCCCCATGTTAGGATTATCGAAAGTATGGACTCTTGATAAATGTATTAGAGTATCGCAATTGGATACTTAGTAATATTGTGTAGAAGAGTTATGATGGTGAAGTTTAATGAGAGTAGTGGTGTGGAGAAACCTAAGCGTTGTGCTAATTAATGGGATAGCAGGAATTGTTGAGATATTGTCAAGTATGATTTGGTCTCAGTGAGTAACCCTATGGGGGTTAGATTATCTCTAAGGATAACTTGGTCAAGAATTTATTTATTTATCGATGTTAGTGATTGAGTATGCTTGAATCTTGGTCAACCAGTTAGAGTATTGCGAATGGGTATACTGTGGTTGTGTATCTGAATTGGTTTGGTGTGGATTAGAGGAGATCTAAGATTGGTGAAATAAATCGCCTTGGGGCGGTTACTTGGTTAGTGGGGAATGTTGATAATAATAACTGAGGTTATTGTTGAGCTGTGTGAAATTTTAGTAAAGGAATATGAGGTTTTCCTATCAATTATACCAGAAATTTATGGCAGAAGACTTAAATGTTGAATTTAGGCTTTGCATTTTTATGGTAGGACATTGGAGACCCAAATATTATGTGTAGAGGTAGATGAACAGGCTTAATTTTGAATAGTGTGTTGATCTTTAATAGTATACTTTGGGTAAAGTAAATGAGAATGTGTCTGAGAATTTGAAGTAGACTATCTTCAATGAGAATGAGATGATGTGGTTGTGGGTGAAAAATCTCTATTGAGGTGATGGAAACCATTTGTCAAAATAATTCCTTTAGTATAGGAGTGGACTAGAGAATTCTTTTGTGGATTAGTAGAGTCCTCTAAATAAGTATGGTTGATCTTTCAGTTTGAGGATCGTTTTGGGATTGTCGGTTAAGAGGAAGGAGTTAGTGTGATAATTCGGACACCCATGATTTGGGAAAGGGTTTTATTTCTTAAAGAACATCTCGAGAAAAGAATATTTTCTCGAGTAGAGAAGTGCTCTATTGGTTCTTGTTTGAGTTGGATTTTTATGATGGAGATCATGTACAATTTGAGTTGACTTATGTTGACAAGGTGGTTCTGTCCGGTTCAGGAAAATAATTGAAGTGTTTGATTTGAGCATTTGGGTGATTTGTTTTTGGATTATGTGGAGTTTATTTGCAAACTGCCTTGTTGGAGTGCGGAAAGGTTTTCATGAGGAATCTTCGATTTTGGATTTGAGGGTTTTGGAGGAAAGTTGGTATCTGCATTTGGTATCTGCATTGTGAATCCTTTGTTTTCAGATGAATCTGATGATTAAAGTTTGATTAAAATAAGTTGTGTTGCACGTCCCTGCTTAACAGGGAGTTCTCCTTATTATGATGAAGAGGTCGACTGAGAGATGGAACAAGAGTTCCATATGTTACGTGCAAGTTATGTGGTTTGGTCAAGAGAAAGATAGCCCAAAGTATACATTGGTTGTTTCCGATAGTTGCGGGAATTTTGAAGATGGCGATCGCTAGGACCGCCTTGGGGTCCATATGCGGAGTACGCAATGTCTGGTATGTTCTGGTGCTGAATGAGTACCTGGGTGATTTGGAGTTTTGAGGTTTCGTTAGCGCCGTTGATCAGCGAGTAAGACCTCACGTCCGAGTCTCGTCCGGTACGTATACTGGAGAGGTCGGAACGAGCATTGAGGCATAAGACGTTGGTATCCGTGGAGGTGCCATGGTCGCATCAGTATGAGCAAGAATCGACAAGGGAACTGGAGTCTCGCATGCGCGAGCAGTATCCGAGTTTGTTCACCGCGGGTACGTGTTCTACCGTTGTTAGATTCTAATCGCAATTTTTCTTTCGCATAGATTCGGGGTCGAATCCTATTAAGGGGGGTAGAATGTAATACTACGATTTATTCTAAGAAAGAAAGCGTTCAAAAGAGAAATTAGACATAAGAAAAAGGGGTTTCGCAGGTTCTTGACAACTTGGGCCTCGTGCCTTGGCCCAAGAGGCCCATGAGGGCCGGCCACCAATAAAAGGAGGGGAAAACCCTAGTCCGTCATCAGAGCTCTGATACCACCGCCCATCTGATGCATCTCCTCCCCATTGCCGGTGAAGAGGATCCTTGTTGCTACCGCCAAGTGGAGAAAGAAGGAAGGTCTCGTGTGTGGTGGCTGCCAAGAAAGGAGAGGAAGGAGGAAGGAAGGAAGGGAAGAGGAGAGGGAAGAGGAAGGGTTCATGGGCTGCTCGTGATCTCCAAAGACTCATCCGGGTGGTGGATGGTCCGGGCAAGACCTTCTGCGTGTCCCTCACTCTCTCGCGGTTAAGGCAAGTATAATGATGGTTATAATATATATAGTTGAATGGCAATGTTTGATATATATTATGAGAATTTGTGTGTTCATGAATTGTGATGATAGCATAGTTGGTAATGTTCATGGTTGCTAGAGATTTGTGCTATGTGTTAATCATGGATGTTTGATAGTTGTGAAGTTGATGTTTATGAGCTTTTGTAGTATGAATAGAATATTCATATGCAATGTTGTTCTTGGATGCATGTTTGTATTAATTTGAGAATTTATACATATGCATCATGTTGGCTTATTGAAGTCTTGGTCATGTGATGACCAAGCAACTCTTGAGGTCCCGTCATGTTGATGACGGGCTAAAGGTCCCCATGCTTGTAAAGCATGGGCTTTAATCCCCATACTTGCGGAGTATGGGCAATGGTCCCTGTGCGGATGGCACGAGCATGGGTGTGCATCGACGGATGCACACTTTGCATTACCGTAAAATACAAAAGGGAAAGAGAAGGAAAATGATCATTTTGAGCATATTGCATAGCATGTGTGTGTAAGGTGATTGATATGTGGTTTTGTAAAGTATAGTTGATGTTTTACATGCTTGGATGTTGTTGATGCCATTTATTATATTTCTTTGAGTCTTGGACTCACCCCTTGTTGTTTGTTGTGTTTTAGGTACCTTGACGAGACCAGCATGCATGGGGGAAAGGAAGAATTAGACTTCTTGCACTTTTGCACGAACTACCCACCATAGAATGAAAGAAAAAAATTAACTAGGAGATGAATGAACTGTTTAAAGTACTCTTCTTGATTATTGCTTGCTTGGAGTAATCTGTAATAAATGAATAGTCGTTTTGGATGCTTATGGTCTATTCATTAGATGTTTAGTTGCTATGGATGTCATAGTAACGATAGCCATTTTTGATTATATCTTGTTTATTATGCAATCTGGATTATCTTTATTTGTTATAACTGCCTGTTGGAACCTCCGGTATAGGTAACTATACAAAGGAGGTTCTGCCGAAATTTTGTAGGGTGTTTTAGTTTAATTACATTTAATTATTTAATTTAGTAGCATTCCAGGCCTTAGTTGGGCTGAGGTGTTACACTGTGCTCATGGACCGAGCTAATCACAGTGGACCCTACTTGTCAGTTTCTTAACAAAAATCAAATGAAAATAGAAAATACGTTTTCAGTTATGAGGAGAATACATTTTCCCTCATTGGAAAGTGTAAACCTCATTAGAATAGACGCGAGAATACACTTTCTCCGCTAGAAAGCCTATTTCTCATTTAATCTGGATTTATCAAACCGAATAGAAATAAAACCTTAATAACTTTTGCTACAAAACTCCAAATTGAATGAAATTTATTTCTAAATTTGTCTAAAATAATAATCTACCTTAATATCTAAAAATATTTATTTTTTTACTGTTGAATTTATTTGGTGTTATTTAATTCATTTTTGGCTCTTTTTGAATTAGACGACGATTGCTCCGGTTATTATTGCGATGACCAACAAATCATATTTCCAGAACAGCAAGAGCAAGGAAAGTACCTCCTTTGATTATATTGATCCCAGTATTTTAATTATTGTAATTTGTTTTATAAATCCTATTATGCATGCGTGTATGAAAAATATTATTATTGGGAAATTGGTAGTTGTAAATCCTACTTGCTACAGATGTCTCCTTGAAATATTGATTCCTTACTGTTGTAGCCTTTAGAATATGAGTTAGGCAATATGTAAAGTCATTTGGAAATTTCTGAGTGCGATTATCGCACAAATGCAACTAAAGCGATAGATTTTCGAAAAATTTGCTAAAAGGACAATATGTTAATTTGAGAATTTAGGATATTTTGAAAATTGTCCAGAGGAGATACCTCTGTTATTTTGTATGAAAATGAAATGAAAACTTTAGTTTTTAGACGTAGGCGAGTTATATTGTATTTTGAAAAAGTGAGGACTGTGACTTACTAGTAGCTAGGGTGGAGTTTCTCGCTCGTAGTCAGTTAAGGACTGAAGCCAGCAAATCTGGGACTAGGACCTGATCGTACAACTGTATGCGCTAGGATGGGGGTAGCCATAGCTAACTAAGTTATCGAACCGTAGCCTTGCATGATTAGTAGGCAGAAGTAGTGCGAGCATGACTAGTTAGGTGTGCCGTCACAGCTGTAGATGCCTCACTTTGATGAGTTTCTATCCTGACGAAGTGAGGGACTCACTCAACGAGTTTCTATCTGGTTGAGTGAGGCTCCTCATTGGATGTATTTTTTTATTATTATCCGGACAAATGAAGATAATGATTTGCAGGGCTAGTGCAAGGTTAGGGCTAGATGATGTAAAGGCTGCGTCGCGAACTCTAGACTGCTTACCTTCGGTAGTGAGCAGTGATATACAGATATTCTAGGCAACTGGAATACCGCGTACTATGGGTAAAGTTGTATACCTCTGCGGAGTAAAAAATATATTTTAATAGCCGCGCTCGCAGTCATGAGCATGCTTAGTGCGGCTGGTATAACTGTAGCTTTGTTTTTCAAAAACTGGGATGTCACAAAACTTAGGTAATGACATAGGATTTTTCTTTGTTGAGTTAACTACCATTTCTATGGTTAGGCTGCCAAACTATAATTCATGATTAAGGAATTAATCAAACCGACCCAGTACTTGGTGCGCCATCTTAATTCCTATACTACTGGTGGGCCCCACCCTAGTGCTCGCAAGGATATGCAGGAACGAACAGAGAGAAGAAATCCACGCCCAACAGAAATAGGAAGCAAATTATCTGGAGGAGGGCCTCAGGGTGAGGCCCCTCCCCCACACCGTTGGATCCTCTCCCTCACCTCTTGTACTGTAGCAAATGAAGGGTGGATGCAAGGGGTCTCTCCTGAGGCTCCGTCCCAAAAGATTTATTTTCACAGAAATAACGCTGCCTTTATCTCCAAGATAAATATGATTTCTTTCCTGCAAAACAAAGGTAACAAACTTGCACCTGCAGAACTACCCCCGGTTCCATCTCGGCTCCTCCGGGGTCCCAAACACATGCATTGCATGCCCCGCCTGCACCGCACATGCACACACATGTTCTGCTCCTTGGGTATAATGTCCATACGATTAGGTCACGCACGGCCCAACCATCCCCCACGCGCAATTGTGTACGCAAGCGCATGTACTCTAGCACACATGAAATAACAGGAACACACATTAAATTAGTATAGCGTACTTCGGCTGCATATGCATCTCTCTCCCCGCTCTCTCTTTCGGCCGCATCAGTCTCATTCTCACCTCACATATGCATCTCTCTCCCCTCTCTCTCTCTTTCGGATGCGACCGACGAGGCGGCGGTGCCCGGCGACAGGCGAGGGGGAACATGGCGGCGCGCCAGATCCGGGGTCTAGCGGCGGCGCAGGCTCGCGGCGAGCGGGAAACACAGCAGCGCTGCTGGATCGTTGTCGGAGCTGGAGGAGGAGACGGCACGACCACCGTCCGTTCTCCTCGTCCCCAGTCACAGCATTGTTGGGGGTCGTCTTCCACAACGCCGGCAAGAAGTACGTCGTCGCCAAGTCACCGTCGCCATGTACTCCTTGATCGGGCCATACCTCACCACCACCATGTACTCATCGCTCCGTCATCGACCGGTCGTTGTCCTCGATGCAGGATCCGGCCATCCCTGGCTACTGTGCCGTCGGATCTGGGCCCCTTCCTCGTCTCCGACGCAGGATCCACGCCTCTCCCTTATCTCCGGCCACGGATCCGCCATCTCTCTCTCTCAGTGTGCCATCATAATCTCTCTCTCCCTCTCTCTGTGTTTGTGTACCGAACCATGGTTGAAGTGCTCAGAAATTTGTCGAATCAAATATGTTCACAAACATGTACACATAAATCTTTCGAAATTTGATGAAAACTGTACCAAAAGTTCGCACCGAAAATAATTTTGTACAGACAATTTTTTGTCCAAAAAAATAAATTTGTAAAAAGTAATTTATTTTTGAGCCGAAACTATTTTGTACAAAAAATACGAATATTTTTGTGCAAACAATTTTTTGAGAATAATTTTGTACAAACAAAATAATGTTGTAAAAAGTAATCTTGTACATAATGTAAATCCGAATTTCGTAGGAAACAATTCTTTACCTGCAGGAATCAAAGAAAAGAAATTGTGTTCCAAACAAGGCCTGACTAACAATGTGCTCGTTGCCACAGTGCCACTCAACCAACTTAGTTGATAGCTCAAATTTCGTTGGGAAAAAAGATGCAAGAGAAGAACACAAATGGTCTGGGGTGCTGAGCTCGGCTGAATGGGCAGCAGAATGCTTGAGCAACTAGTATGTCAGAGTGCGTGTGGGCTGGAACATTATCTTTTCTTCAACTTGGACAGAGTAACTGAATGGCCCATTAAGTTTCTACGATTGCTCCTTTCTTATTTACAGGAATTTTTACAAAAGCCCATCCATTTTTCTTGCGATGAAGCCCCATGCATTTTGACACGAAGTTGCAACACATAACTATAATTTTGAGAAATATTTTCACATAACCATAGGAATTTGAGCAAAACGTTTCAATATACACTACATTAGTTTGTTTTGATTCCATTATGCCCCTCGGAATTTGAGAAAATTCCAAAAGCTTCACAAAATTAACATATTTATAAACATGGGTGGTTAAGGGACTCGCTAGATGCTAATTAACGGTCTAAAATTTCTCAAGCAAAAGAAAGAAAAGGCAACTAAACAATGTTCAACGGTAGCCCACACTGAATCAAGATGTTCTTGATGAGTTCCTGATTCGACCCTCAGAAGCTAAAAACACGTCTACATGCATGCACGACCACAGAACACTAACTTTCTCCCTTCACAAATAAAAAACTAAAAGAAGCTCAAATTTTGACCACAAATAGGGATCTGTGTATGCAACTTTACATTGACAATGCCATACTATATATGCTTAACTGCTTCCAAGAAAGTTACTGCATTACACATATGCATCTCCTTGTCAGTTTATTCTCCCTCCTTTTTGTTTCATAATATTTGTGTCCATCTCATTCTAGCAAAAGCCAGAGAAATATTCTTTGCTAACTCCTTCCCCACGGACCAAAAGTCTCAGTAAAAAACTGAAACAGAAGCTAACATATGCTACACTAAGAAACACTTGCATTTGTTTAAGCCTGCAGTGGATGGCATTTCTTTTTGTCAGAGATAAAAGTATCTAAGAATTAATTTGGCTCTAAAAGAAGAAGAAAGGAAGGATCCAGGTAACCAGGGAGAAGCTAGGCACCTAGTTAGTCATAGTACACAATCTAGCTATCTAGCTACCTAGCTAGTATAGTTTACTAATATTTTAGTTCTGAAAGAGAAAAAACATTGGAAGGATCCTTGGCAGCCAAAGATCTAAAAGTTTTAGAATTAGGAGGTAAAACTATTATATATAAGGACAAAAGGTCAATCAACTTCAGTTTGCCTTCTGCACTTTAGCATATGCCAAATCAAAGAGACGCTTAAGCAGTACAATTGGCAATACTTCTATATTAATCAACACACTGCACCTCAGCTTGAACTTTGTTGGATCTTGATTAGGAAAAGCACCAAGTTAGATGATATTTGTATCTGAGTTGAGAACCAAGTTGGCCCATAATGAGTGGTCTAGAGATCGTGTTTTATAGACCATAATATTAATTGCTGAATTATTAGTTATAGATTGGAAGATGGATACTTTTTTCTTGCGATGGAAGATGCACACGCACATACACCATCACGCACGCAAACCGCACGTGAGTGAGAACTGAGCATTACATACGTCGCATGAACTGCTTGAGATTCACATTGGCTCAACTAGAGAATAATGTACGTACGAGATCTTAAAAAGGGCTTATAGAAGAACGAACTGAAAAAAACAAGAGAATAATACAGTAAAAGGTTTGAGACCATCTTTGAGTTCTTTTTATTTTTTAATCATTTTTTAAAAAATATTTTAAAGATAACATCTTCCTAACTTTATTTCCAATTCTAATCTCTTTGGTCACGTCATGACCCGTGGCATGACCAAACTACGCCCCACGCTACCGACCGCGGTGTGGCCAAACCTATCACGATAGCCCTCCGAGCCGCATCTATTTTTGGGCTAAGTTCTGTCACGCCAAGAGGAGTGGCGTGACAGCATTCGTTTGCCACGCCGAGGTCCGTGGCATGATAACGTACTTTTGCTATGTCACGCGTTGTGGCGTGGTCAAGAAGGTCAGAATTGAAAATAAAGTTACGAAGTTGTTATCTTTAAAATATTTATTAAAATGATTAAAAAATAAAAAGAACTCACCATCTTTTTAGTCAAATATATTTTTCAATTAGGGTTTCCAGAAAACGAAGTTCGGCTCGTTTATTTCTGTCTTTTGAGAAAAAAAACTATTTTGATCCCATTATCATCTACTCCAATCCCATCAACCAAAATATGGCATTTTAGATATGTACCATAAAAAAATAAAGTGCACAAATATTGAAGCAGAGTGTTGGTAGTGGAGAGCGGACAAACACAAAACCCTCAATGTGCTTTAAACTATGTGTTTTCACTTTTTGGAGAGCACTAAAGCACGTATTTGAGTGAAAATGATACTATTAGATTATCGCCATAAAAAGTACTTTTATGATATGATTTATATTTTTGCTAACATATTGCTAGCTATAATATTGTTTGGCCAAGGTTATATATTAGAGACTGTATCACTATAAAAAAATACCACACAATATACTCTCTCTGTTTTTATTTTATTTTATAAAAGTGGTTTAACTTGTGTGGTCTCTAAAATTGAACTTTGACCATAAATTTATTTCACAATATATTTTTCAGTAACTACAATCATAGGAACATACATTAAAATACTAATCCAATGGTATCAATTTTTGTGTCACCAAATTGATATGACGTTGGATTATTAACTTTTGGTTAAAGAAATACAAAGTATGATTTTCAAAATAGAATTGTCCGGCACCACCATCTCCCTCATTGTTTTTTTGCGCCAAGACCGGACCTCTGCCGGTGACGCCACCACTACCCTTAGAACCTCCTCACTCCTAGGAATCTATTTTGCTAGTTCGCCGGCTGCCCCTCCCTTCCCCTCGCTTGCGCCATGGCCATCCTAGTGCACCTCCTGTTCCTCTGTCTCTATTCTGAAGTTCATTCACAGAGCAAACCTCTTGAGTCTCTTACCAATGGGACCCACATGTCATTGTTTATCTCCATTTCATTCTCTGTTATTTCGCTAGCTTGTGGACCCTCCATGTCTTTGGCTCTGTTCTGTCTCTGTGAATGACACTAATGAATGAAATTTGAGTTAATGACAGTATGGTCCATTTGTCGTTCACATGTCTATGTCTAGTTGCCTCTCTCTTGTATCACTTGCAAGTAGGGCCATGATGTCATACTCTCGTATACATTATATTGTTAAACATCATAACAGTGATTCCAGAACATTAAATTTCAGTATTTTTCATCATTTCATGTGATGTCAATCTTCTGGATGTTCTTTCTCCTTCATACGAACTCCAAATCTTGTCAATTCTCATTGCTAAATTCTTATAAATTCATTCTCTACCTTCCAGTATTTATTTTATAATTTTTAGTTTTTATTTGTTTTTTATTTATTTTGGTTCGATTAATGCATGTAGAGTCCAACGTTGCCAACACAAATTTGGATCAATAGGAAGCTTTAACCTCCAATATCACCGAATGCGAGTCTTCTTTGAACATTTTGTATCCATGATTTTTAAATATTATTTTCAGTTTTAAAGTATTATGTATTACTATTTCATTTAAAATGATAAGTTCAATTCCTAGGTTGTTAGTTAACTCTAACTTGATATTGTCATCATTTGATGTTGATTATCTGTCATCCTTTGTCGCCCTAGTAAATAAAATCCTCAGTAATGAATACATTATTGTCGATAATGGAAATACAATTTTATGGAATTAGATGAATACAATGAAGAACGATATCTTTGTGGATTATATATAGATTGTTTAGAACAGATATAAAGTTAACTTGGTGGAACCAATTATATCATGATTGGTTTTTAGAATTATATCATTATTGGATTATTGGAATACATCATTATCAGATTATATCATTGTTGGATCATAGGATTGTATCTTGATCTAATTATTAGAAATATATCATAATTGGATCATAGGATTGTATCTTGATCGGACTATTAGAAATATATCATTATTGGATCATAGGTTTGTATCTTGATCGGACTATTAGAAATATATCATTGTTGGATCATAGGATTATATCTCGATTGGATTATTAGAAATATATCTTTGTTGGATTATTGGAATACATCATTATCGGATTACATCGTTGTTGGATTATAGGATTATATCAAGGTCGATTATTAGAAATATATCTTTGTTGGATTATGGGGAGATAATTTTGTTGGATTATAGAAATATATCTTGGTTGGATTATAGAATTATTTTGTTATTGGATAACATGATTATATTGTTGTTGGATTATAGAGATACATTATTTTTGGTTACGTAAATACATTATTGATGGATTAATATAAAAGCGAAAAAACTTCTTAGACAAGCTATATCGGTCATGTTTATACTATGGGTGGGAATTATTATTACCATTTATGCAAATCAGTTTGAGAAATGTATGGCAATAGGTATTGACGTTACTTTTCAAAATAAAATAAAATGGTGACAATCTGTTTAGACTTGGGCGGGTGGTAAGTTCAGGCGGGTGCAGCTAGAGCATAAGAACTTGTATTGTGTTAAGTTTCGCCAAAGTCATATTAAGAACCGACGCTTGTGACTATCCAAACTGAGCATTACCGTACAACCACATGTCCAAAATGGGACAGACCTGGCTAAATAATTTATCGAGTCCAAGCATTAAGCTCGTAGGCTGTAGTGATAGGTGTTCTCTTGGTTATGGTAAATGTCCTTTCATATCTTGAGATGTGCAGGTTATGGTAAATGTACTTCCATATCTTGGGTCGTGCAGCATGGTAAGGAACCTCCATATTGTCGGGGCTTGCACCGTACGTTGGTAAAAGAAATCCACGTTTGAGCAAGTTATCCCCCACAACGGTGAGCTCCGGGTCGATGGTAAATTGACGTCCATGACTTGGGGTTAAGCTCATTAGGTGGCTAATGTAAGGATAAGGTATTGTAAAGGCTTTATGATAATCTCTTAGTCGCACACATTCGGAAGTGTGTGAGCGGACATTATAAGCTGATTATCTTGTGTGGATCAAGCTGTACAACATCTGTAGAGTGTAAAACTATTCGAATAGCCGTACCCACGGTCAAGGGTGGGCAAGGTGCGTTTTCACATGGTAGATTTTGGTTTTTGATTTCAAAAGAGTAAATTTTGGGAACGGGGAGTAGTTGGGACTCTCGGGTAGTTTTCCTGGTAGCTAGAGCCAGTTGGGCTGCTAGAGCCCTATCCTTTGAAAAACCTTAGCGACTAGAGTCTTGATGCTAGTGGTTGGTAGCTAGAACCTCTACTAGTGATACAATTAATTTATTTATTGAAACAACTTTCTGTAACACCCCAACCCAACATGAACCTGAAATGCTACTAAACTAATAGAGTAACAAAATAAAACTAAGTCTTTTTACTAAATTTCGGTAGAACCTCCTTTGTATAGGTGACTATACCGGAGGTTCTAACAGATTAATATAACATCATTCATTAATCCTAACATCTCATTTCAAACGAATCATAAAAGAACATCCATAATATGCTAATCAACTAAAGCATAATCAAAAGGCATCCATAATAAGCTAATCAACTCCATTGCAAATTATCCAAAGCGTAAGGCATAATGATAATAAATCCTTTAAGCAATTTACTCAAATACTAAATCATCATCCAAATTATTCAACTGTGAATGGTTCGTGACAGTGTACAATCAATCTTAGGTCTATTCCCTCCCATGCATGACGTTCGTATGAAGGGTACCAAAAAACACAAACAACAATAAGAGTGAGTTCAAAGACTCAGCAAAGTACAATTAATAAGACATTACAATACACAATTATAACATCAACATCCATCCACAAATCTTTACAATAAAACAATTCACATGCTTATGCAATGCAAATGCACAATGCATCTTTTCTTTTCTTTTTGCATTTACCGGTAATACGGAGTATGCAACCGTCAATGAATACCCATACCTATGCTTTCTAGCAGAGGGACCATAAGCACACACTCCACAAATGTGGGGACCACATGTAACATCTTGATTTTCTAAATCCTTTTTAAATGTGTAAAATAAATCAAAAATATTTTGTTTTGATGAGAATTCTAAGTTTGGTTCGGTTGGAGAGGTTTGAGCTGTTGATACCTCCGTTTGGTATGCTCAGTAGACTTCCCTTTAGCATATCTCCTTTGGATATGTAGGTTTAGACCCTCTCTGTGGCCTAGACCTCCCCAGGGGTTATTAAGATTAGACCTCCCATGGGGCTCAGACCTTGTCTCACATGGACGCACCTTTGGGTCCAGGCTGTTCTCTTTGAGTTTGATCACTTGGACCTCTTTGTTAGTTCGAATCTCTTTGGAATCAGACCTCTTTTCTGTTCAGACTTCTCTTAAGTCTAGACCTCTTGTTGTCTGGACACTTTCTTATGCCCAGACCTCATTTCATTCGGGACTTTCTTGTATTCCAGTGGACTTCTTATGTGCCTTCGAACCTCCTGAATTCATTTGAATCTCCTCGATAATTCCCCTGGCCAAAGGGACCTCCTTAGGGTTTATCCTAACCGCCAAGGCTTTGATTTCACCTTAGCGGGTGGAAGCCTCCTTTGAGTTACCTTGACTCACGAACTTCTATTGGACCACCTTTTGTGGATCTCCTCCGTGAAATCCCTCTTTCTTGGAACCCCACCGTATGGATCTCCTCCTTTTGTTTGAATCCAACGGTTTGGACCTCTCCCCATTGTGAATCCAAAGGTCCAGACCTCCCCATACGCTATGTCCCTCTGTGGACCTCCCCTGCACGTTTGATCTTGGCTGTTGGACCTCCCTCTCGGAGATCCAACCGCCCAACTTGCCTTTAATCTCAACCACAGGACCTCTTTGAAGTTCTCTGGACCTCCTCGTCAGACCTCTCTTGATGAGATCCCAACCGTTAGGACCTCCTTCTGCTGATCCTGATCGTCGGAACCTCTGCAGGTCCAGACCTCCTCTGTATGTCTGGACCTCCTCAACCTTTAGACCTCCCTATCCTTTGGGCTAGGACCTCCTAAGCCCCTCGGACCTCCTCAAGGACCTCCTCTGCGGGGCAAGACCTCCCCTCTTGACCCGACTATTTCTAAGTTGACTGACCCCACTTGCCAGACTTACTCATTCTCATTTCCTCCACCACGTTAATATCTTGAGCATTTAATGCATGTCTTGTCACATTAAATGTATCCATATACGTGGAAGTTTACTTTGAATTTGGTCACTTAACCGTACCCTGACATTTTTCTTTGTTCCTTCCCATAGCAACATACATTGTCCTTCCTCGTACCTTTTGCCCAGAATGGTAGTGACACCTGCTCTGCCACTACCTACCTTTGACCCATTTCCATACTTATCCTTGACATGTATATTTCTAGTTTTCTTCACCATTTTGATTACAACTAGACCAAGAAATTCTACCACATCACCTTCCTCCCTTTCTCCACCCTCTGTTATCTTGGCTCTCGTCGGTGGCTCCCGGGAAAACCTTCTTTGCTCCCGACCTCCCCTCCATCCATTGTTTCTTCTTATCCCTGGTAAGTCCTGTGGTGATCTCCTCCGCTCTTGTTTTTGCCACTGCACTGAGCTGGTCGTGTCCTTCACAGGACCTCCCCTGGTGAACTTCTTTTCGGATTTCTATGGCCTCTGTGTGAGGACCTCCTCTCTGGACTTTCTTGCAAGGGCCATTTCTCGGGACTTCTCTGTTCTATTGTTTGAATCACTCCTTTGGGGTCTTTTGCTAAAAGACCACCTCCTCCTGGTAAGCTTAGACCTCTTCCATAAGGACCTATTCTAAAATGTAGACCTCTCCTGTTGAATAAGTGTTGGACTCCCTTTGGGGTCCCCTCGGTTTTCTTGCTGATCTCAGTTGGATCTTTATTTGAGTCTTCTTTGAATTGCTCTTTTATACGTGTAGATTGCGAAGACTCCAGGGAGTCTGAGGGTTCTGAAGAGGAAGAATCTCAGGATAGTGAGCAAGGCAAGTTGCACTCTTGATCATATTGCACCCAATAATTCAATCTATTTATGTTCAATTTCAAAGTTTAATGCATGCCTATCTTTACCAAGTTATTTTAATAACTGTTTTAAATTCATAGTTCGCCTACTTCCTTGTATGGCCCTTTGTTGACTTTGGACTAAACTCATTGTCACATTTAGATCAAACTTGGGTCATGCAATAGTGTGAGCCCAACCATTTGAAAGACTTGTGCTTAGTCGGGGCTTAGACCAAAAATATTGATTTGGGGAAATCTTTACCAACATGATCAAATATTGCTTAAAATGTTTTGACCATGACATTGGGGTGTCATGGGAATGTGAAAGTGTTGCTGGGGAAGTAAAGATAATAAAATTGGAATTAGACTGGGGCGAAATGGTTTGCTTGCCTGGTGCAACGTTTGTGCACGGACTCTATCCTGGCAAAGGTGGAGGTCCAGGGGTTTGTGAAAGTCGCCCTAGTCATGTGAGGACCGGTCTTTGAGCGACCAATGCCAAGCCTATAATGGGCTATGCCACAATCGTGCAACCACATGTCTCTAGAATGGGGCATGGGACCTGGCTGAGTAATTTGCAAAACTTCACCATATGCTGCTCCATTGGGGGTGTGGGAGGTCTTGTAGGACTGATGGTCTTTTATGACCTACTGTTCCCACCGGTGCAAGAGGGGGCTTCCCGCTGGATTGCTGTCCATAGGGGGGTGAAACCTTAGCAAGGAAAGGCTGTGGTGGAGCAATGCATTGTAAAGGCCTTGTCATGAGCTCTAGACCTCTTACCTTTGGTAGTGAGAGGTGGCATTGACGGATGCCGAATAAACTACAGAAATCATGTCATGTGGGTAAAGTGCACAACCTCTGCAGAGTTAAATCTATTCGAATAGCCGTGTCCACGGTCATGGACGTGCTGGCAAAGGGTACTCAGAGTTAGATGTTGATTTTGGGATTTCCAGAAATGTTTTCAAATCTACTTTGGGATTGCTATCCCATGGGTTTGGGCAGGGAGCCTGTTGTCAGGAGGGTATCCTTCACCAACTTGTTGATGAATGCTATCCAACTAAAAAATTGCTTTGATAAAATGAATTTTATCTAATAAAATACCTGCTTTGGAACTTAGTAATGGTATTTGAAAGAAAATTGGCTTTGTGCAAATTAACCATATGACGCCATCCTTTGAATGTCCATATATGCATGTCATTTTGCTAACCCACGGGTGTAACTTGCGAGCACGGTTGTTGTGCTCACTCTTGCTCATTACAATCTTTGCCAGGAGAAGACCTTGGCAGTGAGGAAGATCAAAGCGAATAGGTTGTGCCTTCGATCGGTTACTGTGGTGTCTTCTTTGGGCTGTTGCTCTTTTGCTCTTTTGTGTTCATGTTGGGCCCAAGGCCACCTTGTAAACAACTCTGTAAATATTTTGCTTTAATAAAGATGCATTCTGGATATCACCACCATTGTATTATTCTGTGAAGAGCTAGCCATGATCCTTGGGACTAGTTCGGGATTCACAGGGAACCATGGAGCGAGCTTGGACCTCCATGTCCACACGATGGAATGAACGCGTGAGGTCCTGGGGTGGTCTCAGACCTCCACGACCTCCTCTGGAGGGTCGCGGGTGGTCTTGGGGTGCCCCCAGACCTCCTCGTTTTCCCTGGTTGGGCAGTGGCAGGTCCTCGGGCGCTCATTGGTTCCAAGACCCTCTCGGGTCATGTTCTCCTGGACCTCCAGGAGGTCCTGCTGGACCTCCTGGGAGGTCTTGGTGGACTGTCCGAGAGGTCCTTTGTGGACCTCCTAGGAGGTTCTGATGGACTTCCCAGAGGTCTTGGAGGACCTCTCGGGTGCCCTAGAGTTGGGTCGTTACACCACAAGCCCACACTCCATAAGTGTGGAGACCACAAGCCCGTCATATACATAACGGGGACCTCAAACCAATGCTTGGTCACCACGTGACCAAGCCTCAAATATGATAACATGATGCACATGAACAATTCCTCTATCAATCATTAACATGTATTAGCAGCAGCATCATACATGAATAAAACTTACTCATACTTCTAACATTCATGATCATTAACATACATACCATTCTAGCATTCATGCATAGCGAATATGTACATAATACTTGCAACCATGATCAATCACTCATAGGTAATTTATCAATAGCTGTACTTGCCTCAACCATGCGAAGATGGAAGACACGAAGAGGGCGCTGCCCCCGAAACCAAACCCCCACCTGAATTAATTTAACAAGCACTCTAAGATAGCAATTCTGGACAAAAACAAAGCTAGAAGCAAATACGAATTCGCTACACTCTCTAGCGCAAACCCAACTCCAAAATCCTAAACATCTGTCTGTCCCCTCAAGAGACAGCCCTCTTCTAAAATCCATAACTTTTCGTACATAGATCCAAAAGGGGTGATCTCTGACTTTCTGGAAAGCTTATAACATGTCCTACATAAACTTATTTGCCGAGCTTCCCAGATTCGGCTATCTACTATCTCTACCATACAGATTAATTGAACAACAAAATCTGGACAGTGGTTCTGGACAGCAAGACTAAAATTGATGTATCTTACAATAAAGTTATCCAAAATTTGTGTTATTTATTTTTATGGAAAGCTAATCAAAATACCTACAACTTGCGTTATGGTGAGATCTCCTGAATAATCTATTAACTATCTTATAATGACCAATCAATATTCACTGTCAGAATTATGGCGGAACTACAGAATAGCAACGCTACAAAAATCATATCTCATAATCCGCTCATCCAAACGACCTGATCCAAAACTCTACGGAAAGCTAGCGACGTCACCCAAAACTCTCTAGGAGATGGCCAGGTCAGAATCCGCGCTTAACTCTCTCAAAACCGTCGGCCATTACTGTCTGCCCTAAACAGATCTATTACCGACATCGCCTAATTATCCAATTACACTACTAATCGAATGGGGATTGGGATTACCCTTGAAGAACCGCTGAAGAACGACGAAATCACCTCGTGATTCCTCTCCCCTCCCTTCTTCCCCTTCCTTCTTCTTCCTTCTTCTTGGCCGACAACAATGGGATAGCACCACCAAGAGGGAGGGGAATAACAATGGAGCGCAAGGGGGAGGGATACTGCAGCAAGGCACTATAGCGACGATAGCTACTGTAGCTACATTGCGGTCTAGGGTTTTTCCCCTCCTTTTATTGGTGGCCGGCCCCTCATGGGCCTCCTGGGCCAAGGCCCGAGGTCCAGGTTGCCGGGATTTTGCGGAAAACTTCCTCCATTCTTTCTGTTAAATCACTTGCTAACTAGTTCTTCCCTCTGAATAATTATTCTCTCTCGAATAATCATTCGAATACTTTTGGGATATTACACTTTCGTCAAATGTGCTTTATGAAAATTGTTAAAACTTAAAATATTGCTTTGTGCAAAAGAACTATATAAGCCTCCTTTGTTAAAGCTATGCATATACATTTTTTCCAAGACTCACGGAGTACTTTATGTACTCACATGCTACACTCAAAATAAATCTCAGAAGCCTTCAATGATGCCGAGGGCGACTACGACTACTTCGCCCGTGGCTTTGATGAAGGACACCCGGAGTACTAAGTTGTGCTCCCTAGTCGAATGATGGTGGGCAATTTGATGGGCCACCACTCACTACAACAAAACTATCATGTAAATACACTTTTGTTTTGACACTTTTATGTCTGTCTCTATCGGAAACACCTCGTATGTAAAGATGCTTCTCAAAATATTTTATATGACACCACAAAATCTCTTACCGTAGGCATCTCTCCACCTCCCGACGCCTTCGTCTCTCTACCTCCCCACTTCTTCAACCTCCCAACAGAAATCCAATCTACTGACTGGTGTTGTTCCTCCCCCCACACAGGCCACATGAGCCCACTTCGGTCCTTCTCCTTCCTAATCCTACCCCGATCGGCGGCTACTTACCCTAGCCTAGCCAGTAGCCACGAGAGCCCACGACGCAGAGGGAAGAGCGCAGCATGGGTGACGACGGGCGAGGTCGCGACTGCGAGGGCACGAGGTGCATTAATCTTTAGTGCGTGTTAATCTCATGATACTAGCATGACGAAAATGCCTAAAACCAATTGTCATGACCTTCAGTAGGTTTATCATCTCACAAGTCACAACACCCTACTAAAGGTTTTGTTGTGGTATATACTTCCCCATTATTTGAAATATTGTTTTATGTTCTTAATTTGTATATGGAGATCAAAGTTTCCATCCAATCAACTAATTCAACGAGTAGGCATGCATATATGTATAACAAACCTAGGAATCTGAATTCCTAAACATTGAACAGCATATGATCCAATAATTCATGGGATGTTAACACATATGTTTTCTTGTGCTGGCAGATTCAAAAAAGATACAAGACTGCACTGCAAGGCTAGATGGGAGCGCAAGGGGGGACGACGTCGGTGAGGCGGCCTGTAAGTATTGGAGACCCTTTAGGCCAACCTCCATCAATCTAGAGTCTAGAGACCCCTGCAACAGCCGCAGGTGGCCATTGCCTGCAACTTCCTGATAATTTTTTCCCTCTTCTCAATGTCACTCTAGAACTAATGGATTTTGCTAGTTATTAAGGGTGCTTGTTATGAATTGTGAATTAGACTATCCTAATTATTTTCCTTTTGCACCCTGTTATGTTCCTATTGGATCTCACATGATTAGTCGTATATTAGATAATGCAGTCCATTGTAGGACCTCATGATAAGTTCAATCTATATCAGACCATCTCTTAAGTTCTAAAGAAAATGGAAATGATAGTTTTAGGATTTTCAAAATAGGTATTTTATTTCTCCTATTCCACTATTTGAAGTTGATGCCAAGTGAAATACACGTATTTATTGTATGACCTACATGACCAGCTGGCCTGATATAGATTGAACCGAAAGAACTTCAATGACCTATTTCTTTGGTCCATGTTTCCTATTTTCATGACATGTATAAGAAGTGTTTTCTCTCTATTAGCTTATTCATGATTTGCAACTAAAAGGAAGATGTACTGATGATTGTTCTTTAACTTGTAGTTGCAAAGCATAGAGTTCTCTAAACAATTGGCAGCTCATATGACTGTGAGGCCTATGCATATATTTACCTATCATTAGATTGTTGGTTGACTTCTAAATTTTTCTTTGCTTTAGCAAAGATATTATGGCCAGGACACCTAGATGATTGCGAAACTTGAATTTTCCAGCACAAGATGCAGAAAATGTGTAACTCCATGAAGATACTTTACAAGCTCCTCCAGAGATTGATAACATATTACCAGAGAGGCTTCATGAATCTACTAGGCCAATTAAGATTATATGTAAGTTTTGTAATTTATTTTTCAGATATATACATAAGTGTGATTTGCCCCCAGTTATGCACTATTTTGCTATTCCTACATGCAGGGCCAAATGGAGTTGTGTGGTATATTCTAGGGGAATTTCGAGTTAAAAATTTGTCGCAATTAGACGGAGGAAAGATAATTGTGGAGATTGATGAAAATGGTGTTCCAAATGAAAGGTCAGCTTCCATTCTTGGCCAATATCTTGGCTAGCCAGCAGACAATTCAACATTTGCACCATTGAGCATTTCTGGTATGTTGCATTCTTCTAATTTCATCAAATAAACTTGTAATCTTGCACTTTTCTAATAAGGACATTTATTTATTTTTCAACCGGCTTTGCAGGATAATTGAGGACTACAGAGAGAATGCAATAGAGATGGAGAAGCTAATGTATTAGTTTCTCCCTGGACAAAGCTTATGGATAGATTCCAACTATTTAGAAAAAATTGTGTTAATCCATAGGATCTTTTCCTGATGTATCTGCACCTTTTTTATATGGATGTTTGATTCAGTTGTGAACTCCACTTGCTTTGATTCATTTGTGAACTCCACTTGCTGTAAATTCAAATATTTGTTGCTGCTATGAAGTGCATGCATGCTCTATAGTTTTTTTAGTTTGCTGATTATGAGAATATGATGCTTCCATGTGACGACATGTGCTCTACTGTTTTCTAGTTTTTTTTGGATGAGGTGGAATAATGTCTTCATATGACGATATATGTTTCCATTTGTAGCAAAATGCACGAATCAAATTCAAAATAATTTTTTTTACAATAAGATGTCCAAAAAGACACTTTTGCGTACCTAGAGACGTATATAACGTCTCTACAAAATGTGTATAAATTGTGTGCATATGAATTGAATATATTTGTAAAAACCTCTCGAGATACATAGACATGAATTTTAACATCTCTATAAAGCATCTTATATCCTATACACATGTTTTACAAGCGTCTCTACGGTTCTTGAAATGGTCCGTAGGGAGATGCTCTAAGGACGCTTTATAAAACGGCTCTACGGTCCTCTAGAGATGAAATAACACGTCTCTAGCCTATAGATTGGACGTCTCTACATGGGTGTTGTGTTGTAGTGACCCGGAGTTTATCATTTGTTGTTTCCGCTACTGTAAGACTTAAGGTCTTTTGACCTTATTTGTAATAAGTGGCCATAAGGTCGGTACTTAGTTGTTTATTAATGTTATTTCGTGATTCGAACTTGTTATCAACGATGTTTCTACTGTGTGCACTAGCTACTGATCATGGGACTGATGCAGAAATACATAGAGGGTTCAGATTCAAAAATCCAGTCCCGATAATTTATTTGCCATGACATTTATTTATATTGTGTTAAGTTAAATATTTTCCATGGTAATATTGATGAAAAGAGATATATTGTGATATTGATGCAATTATGATATTGGTGCAACTACCATGGGGATGACATGGTGAGAATAGTAATGTTTAATGAATTGTTGCATCATTCACTTGCTTAAGGGCCGGACGGTAAAATCTTGCCACGTTTATGGCTAATCTGGCATGCCCTATGTTAAAATCCTATAGAGGTAGGGACTCCACCCTCAAGAAAGTGGAGGAGAAAACCGTGTCACCGACGGGTGAACACTTTGCTATACCGGTATCAGCTGAAAAAGGTGCATCGTGGCATTTGCATACATGAGAATTATATTGTTGAGAATGAGAATGATGAGACGTTTGATAATGCATCAATGGTTAATGAGTTTGTGTTCGTACTATTGTATCTAGTGCTTGCTGAGTCGTGGACTCACCCTTATTTATTTTGTTGCTTTAGGTGGTCGTTGACAGTATCTCGCATGGGAATGGCTAGCACACATGGACAATCACACTTTCTTCACTCAAATGAATTAATTTCCTTTTAGGACTTGATAATTATTGATTAGGCTTAGGTGATGGTTATAAGTTGATTATTCATTCGATAGCTTGGTTTATCCTCTATTTGATTCCCTATTTAGTATTACCATTTATTGTGGATCATTAAGAAGTGGGATGTCTTATTTATTTCATATATTGTCCCATGGATGAGATTTTATTCGTCATATGCTTGCTGGAATTTAATGTAATATGTGATTTAAATTGGTAGTTGAGGTAATTTAGTGGTATTCTGGGTTCAGTGTTGACCGGAGTTTTACACCAAATCCCCCTCTTCTCCCGCGCATACCATTGACTAGACTGTCCATTCTATTATTGATCAGTACATAATTCGGAAATTCAATTTTATGTACTGCAGTGGAAGTGTTCTCCTATAGCCTTTCAATCTAGCTATCCTAACTCGTAGCTTGCATCTATCTGATCAAATCCAATCGAATCTATTGATGTCAATAAGAAACCACATCTAGATACCTTCAGTTTCTTCTTGAGTTGATCGCACCTCTCACTCGAGAAGGGAGATCGATGGCTGCGCACTAGATCTTGCCTTGTTTGAGCCTTTAATTTCCTTCAGAAATCAAGTGTGATAGTAACTAGTTCATTTGTGGCCACAACTCCAAGATCAGGTGTGCGAAGTGTCAGGTGTATGCACGCACCCACGCACATGATGGTGGAAACCACAAAGTAATGGACATAGACATGCAACGCAGCAAGTGACCACCACTTATGATCTCCTATTCCCTTCTTTTGTTTGAACGGTCGATATTAAGCCAGGAGAAAGAGGGAAAGAAAGAATGAAAAGTACCTCTTCCCAAATGATTAATGGTAGCTGCTAGCTAGCTAGCCTACCATGCAAAAGGCATATACTAGGCAGGGTTTTTGTAATCGGAATTTTTTTTACCGGGGTGGCTGCCGATTTGGCTGTAAATCAGAAAATTTCCAATTTTTTTGAATTTTTGGGATTTTAATTTAAAAAAAAATCAAATTCGAACAAATTTCAATAAATTTGATTTTTTTAGACAAAATTCATTCAAACTGAAATTTTCAGGGCCAGTTCTACCGGGGGTGGGCCGGCAGAACTGGTATGGCTGCTTTTTGGCAAAAAACAACCCTGATACTAGGCACTTCAATTTGCAATGCAACTATGTATATTCAAGTATGAGCTGATCTGCATCACCAGCTTAGTTTGCATCACCCTAAATGCAACCATTAACCGTTGAAATAGGCTTGCTTTGGCCTCTTATACATGTTCCAAAATCACATTTGGAAATTGGACAAGAAGTTTTCCAAAATACGATATTTTCCGAGGAAAAAACCTCGGCTGGTAGCGAGGTTTCAATCCCTAAGCTCATGCAGGCATCCTTATATGCATGTTGGCTGTCTTAATGGGATCGGAGGAATGTAGGAAGGGGGATACACCATTTGGAAACAATGCGATTTAGGAAAAAAATAATGTAGATAATGCTGTTAGTTTCTCGTTGGCGCACGACTTTAGCTATCCATCTTTTTACCAAAAAAGTTTTAAGAGTGCAATGCTGTTAGTTTCTCGTTGGCACACGACTTTAACTATCCATCTTTTTACGAAAAAAGTTTTAAGAGTGCAACTTAAATTGATTGTCTAAATGCCAGTGGAAAGTGTGTACTAGTGCCGGCTTGTGAGCCTATCTCCTAAAAATAGTGGTAAATAAGCTAGCACATTAGAGATGCTTAAATGGCCAGCTACTTCACTTTTACCTTGTTGCAAGCCCTCCGAAACCAGCCATAGTGCAAATAACAAACTTTATGACAAAACTAAATCTCACAAACCACATGTATATACAATTGTACACACTACTACAAAAAAGCTAATATTGGATGTCTGATCACAGACGGTTGACCAAAACCGTTTGTATTCAACACAATCACAGACGGTTTTGGTTTAAAGACCGTCTGTGTTACTTTCTGTGCTAAAAATTGTCTGTGAAGAAGTAATATCACAGATTATTCATGTTGAAAATCGTCTGTGATACTTCACCGACGGTTCTGAACAAGAACCGTCTGTAGTATTACAAAATATCAGAGACGGTTCTTGTTCAGAACCGTTTGCGATACTTCACAGACGGTTTTCAACATGAACTGTCTGTGACTTCCTGTTCTCTTAACAGATAGTTTATATTAAAAACCATCTGTGATAATCTCATTTATTGCAGACCCGACCCTCCTGATCGATCTGTCTTAAATTCATGCTCGTTCGCCGCTGCCTCTTTGGAGGCGATTGGGGCTTTGAGGCGATTTGGTGAAAGGAGACTGGCCGCGGATTTGGTAATTTGTTCTTGACTATTGATAAATACTACGTAATTAATTTATTCCTTGCATTATATTCTAGATCTAGCTTGGTAAAGAGAGAATTGAAGATTGTTTAGATCTAGCTTTTTGTGTTGTTTTGCAAGTGTTGGCTTCTTGCCATCTGAACTTGGGCATGTGCTATCTATAATGGATTTGTGATGAACAACCTGACCTTAGGGTGCATTGGTGTTTTTCAATTCATTAGAAATACATATTTCAAATGACATATCAAAAGTTGCATTTATAGTATACTAATTAATTAATTCAATATTTAACACCAAATTGTTATATGCGTTGTGTAGATAGACCGAAGCTAGATGTACGCTAGCAACCGTGTGAGTGAAGAGTACATTAATGGCATGTCTGCTTTTATAAGAGCTGCCGAGGAGGATATGTTGAATAAGGGGGTGGAATATATGTACTGTCCATGCATTGACTGCGAGAATCTGAAGATGCTTAAGAACCAAGCGTAGATCGAAGCACACTTGATTGAAGGGTTTCAAAAAGGGCTATACACGTTGGACGATCCTTTGTGAAAAGCGATTATACAGAAGGTAGTTATAATGACATCGCCGACGAAGTCAACGATATGCCATCGGATGATGTCGATTATGGTTCCGATTCGGATAGGCTGCACGATCACAATCTTGATCAGATTCTTCACAATGCGGAAGGGAACTTTGATGAGAGGAAGTGTGTTAAATTTTGGGGCTTGATGGAGGACTCGGAGACACCTTTGTTTCGGTACATGGCGGAATACACAAGGTTGTCATCTGTGCTTGAACTGCTGAAATTGAAGGCAAGCAACGGTTAGTCCGACAAGAGTTTTACGGCGTTGGTAGGTCTCTTAGCGGACATACTTCCGGAGGGAAACGAGTTGCCCAAAACTACCCACAAAGCCAAGAAGGTTATTTGTCCATTGGAAATGGAAGTAGAAAGAATACATGCATGTCCGAACGACTGTATCCTCTACCGTAACGAGTATGCAAATATGTATGTATGTCTGGTGTGCAACGCATCCCGATATAAGCGTAAGAATCAATCTGATGACGATGAGGGAATTGAGGTGAAGAAAGGACCACCCGCTAAGGTGGCGTTGTATATTCCTGTAATTCCCCGTTTGAAGTGGTTTTTTGCAAACCCAAAGGATGCAAAACTGCTGCATTGGCACTTAGAGGAACGTAAGAATGACGGAAAGCTAAGGCTCTCTGATGATTCCCCCCAGTGGAGAAACATCGATAGGAGGTTTGCAGACTTCGGTGCGGAACTGAGGAATATAAGGTTTGGATTGAGTACAGATGGAATGAATCCTTTCGGTAACATGAGCAGTTGACATAGTACTTAGCCCATGACTCTTTGTATCTACAACCTTCCTCCTTGGTTGTGTATGAAGCAACCTGTGAATGATATTGATGTGTGCCTAGCACCATTGATGGAAGATCTAAAAATACTGTAGATTGAAGGGGTACGGGTTTGGGATGCATAAGAACGAGAGAACTTCACTTTACGCTCCTTGTTATTCTGCACCATAAATGATTATCCTACCCTTGCTAACCTGCCTGGCCAGAGTACAAAAGGGGCTAAAGTTTGTACTCACTGCTTAGATGATACCGAGAGTGTGTGGCTAAAGCACTCAAGCAAAACCGTGTGCATGCGTCACCGTAGGTTCCTTCGGAGGGCTCACCCATACCGCAGGATGAAGAAACAATTCGACGGAGAGAAGGAGGACAGTTTTGCTCCAAGGCATTTAAGCGGAAAAGATGTCTATGACATGGTTAAGGATTTAGATGTTGTGCTCGGAAAGAGACGTAAATCGATAAATCGAGGACCCGTGAAAAGAATATCTGGAAGAAGAGATCAATATTTTGGGACTTACCTTATTGGGAGCACCTAGAAGTTCGGCACTGCATCGACGTCATGCACGTAGAGAAGAATGTATGTAACAACTTGATTGGTCTCTTACTGAACATCCGTGAGAAAACAAAGGATGGTGTCAACACACGGCTTGACTTGGTTGATATGGATATCAGACCTGAGTTAGCACCGACAAAGACCGATAAAGGACGAACATACCTTTCCCCTGCTTGTTACACTCTGTCCAAGGTCGAGAGAACTGAATTATGCTAGTGCTTGCATGGTGTGAAAGTTCCGTCCGGTTACTCTGCCAACATAAAGAAACTTGTTTCGATGGAAGATTTGAAGTTAATTAGCGTGATGTCTCATGATTTTCATGTGCTGATGACATAGATGCTCCCTGTTGCAATTAGAAGTATTTTGCCGATCATGGTCCGAGAGACAATCATGAGGCTGTGTTATTTCTTTAACACAATTGCTCAGAAGGTCATCGATTCCGAAGGACTAGATGCTCTGCAGGACGAGGTGGTGACGATTCTATGTGATCTTGAGATGTATTTCCCTTCGTCGTTTTTTAATAACATGGTCTATCTCATTGTTCACATTATGAGGGAGATAAAGATGTGCGGACCCGTGTTCCTACGTAGCATGTACCCGTTCGAGAGGTTCGTCCGAATTATCAAGTCCTATGTACAGAATCGATCTCAGCCGGAGGGCAATATCGTTGAAGGTTATGCAACCGAAGAGGTCATTGAGTTCTGTATCGATTACATGGCTAAGGTCGAACCGATAAGTGTGCTTCGATCTCGCCATGAGGGGAGGCTCGAGGGTATCGGGACCATCAGAAGGAAAGCAACCACTCCAGATATGGATGCATATGCTCAAGCCTATTTCATGATCTTACAACACATGACTAAAGTGTCCTTGTATATCGACCAGCATAAGGATGTGCTTCGGCAGCAGAATCTGGAGCGGCCGGATGTTTGGATCACGAGACACCACAACAGCCGGTTCAACCAATGGTTGAAGGAGCGACTCGCTAGGAGCTCATCAAGTGATATGCTGACATGGTTGGCAAAAAGGCCAATATTTACAGTTGTGATATGGCAAGGATACGACATAAATGGGTACACATTCTATACGCAGGCTCAGGATATAAAGAGCATTAACCAGAACAGTGGTGTCCGCATAGATGCGTTCATTACCGATAAATTTGAGGGCTGTGAACCCAAACAATTAGGCTAAACTAAATAATAGTAATCGGTAATTAGTGTAATTAAAACTCTCTAATCTAGAGCAGAGTGTAATCTCAGTTTGGTAGCGAGCGCTTAATCAATGCAAATAACAACAAGAGTGGTTGTAACAACATCTCATCAACTTTTTAACTCAGAATCTCTTACAAAAGAAATACATTACAAGCTTAATTAAAATATCATTACAAACTCAAGGTTATTTTCATAAGCGCAATACATCTAGGAATCTACGCATATCACAACCTTGATCGCATTGCAACCAATCACAGTGTAACTTATAAGAGCTAATTATAGTACAATCCAATTCTTGAATTCATGTCGCTGGAGTTTCTTTGGCCATCTTGCCCATTTGTCGCCATCCCCTTTTACCTCTCCCAAATTGACATCTCTGTAAGCAACCAAAAAGCTCATAATGCGCTTAGTAAACCAAGAGCAATAGCCAAAGCACCCTATGAACGGTGGGCACTAAGCCCACAATGCATAATGAGGAGGAGTAGATAGAAAACCTGCACAGAGGCAAGAAAGAGCGGTAGAACCATCACCCTTGAACCATTCTTCATTTCCCCCTCCTCTATTCCTCATTGCCACCTCGGAAGCGGACAACCCAAAGCCATCCCTCGGCTTAAAGCTTCACTTCCTTCTTGCCTTCACCAAGCAGCGAAATATCCAACAGGGGAGACCAAAGACAGCCGCCTCCCAAGCTCATCCCCAACAAGCACCCCATAGCCCAAAACCATCCCCCTACACAAGACTCCATTCCATCGCTTACACAAAGCCTTCCAGCTCTCAAAACCAAGGCCAAGCAGAGCTCTACCCAGTTCACATCCACCAGGAGCACAGAAGAGGAAGGGAGCCAGGGAGAAGAGAGGTCTGAACCCTAAGATCCAAGCGAAAGGTGGTCTGGACCCTCAGATCCAAATGAAAGGAGGTCTGGAACCTTAGATTTAAATGACAAGAGGTCTGGACCGTTAGATCTAAACGAAGAGAGGTCTGGACCCTTCGATCCTAACGAAAGAAGGTCTAGATTCTTAGGTCCAAACGAAAGGTGGTCTAGACCATTAGATCTAAACAAAGAGAGGCCTGGACCGTTAGATCTAAACGAAGAGAGGCCTGGACCGTTAGATCTAAACGAAGAGAGGTCTGGACCCTCAGATCTAAATGAAGAGAGGTCTGGACCATTAGATCTAAACGAAGAGAGGTATGGTCCCTCTGATCTAAACAAAGAGAGGTCTGGACTGTTAGATCTAAATGAAGAGAGGTTTGGACCGTTAGATCTAAACGAAGAGAGGTCTGGACCCTCAGATCTAAACGAAGAGAGGTCTGGTCCATTAGATCTAAACGAAGAGAGGTCTAGTCCCTCTGATCTAAACAAAGAGAGGTCTGGATCGTTAGATCTAAACAAAGAGAAGTCTGGACCGTTAGATCTAAACGAAGATAGGTCTGGACCCTCAGATCTAAACGAAGAGAGGTCTGGACCCTCAGATCTAAATGAAGATAGGTCTCGACGGTCAAGATGAATGCAAAGGAGGTCTTGACGGTCAAGATGGAACCAAAGGAGGTCCGGACGGTCAAGATGGAACCAAAGGAGGTCCTGACGGTCCAGATGTACGCAAAGTAAGTCCTGACGGTCAAGATGAATGCCAAGGAGGCCCCAACGGTCAAGATGGCACCAAAGGAGGCCCCGACGGTCAAGATGAACACAAAGGAGGTCCCGACGGTCAAGATGAACGCAAAGGAGGTCCCGATGGTCAAGATGAACGCAAAGAAGGTCCTAGAGATACCAGGACCAGGGAGGTCATGAGAGTGTTATGACTAGGGGAGGTCGTGGAGGCGCCATGACCCGGGGTGATCTTTGCAGAAAACCCAACAGGGTGGTCTTTGTAAAATGAGGGGGGAGGGGGGTCTGTGTAAGGAGGGAGGTCATGGAAGTGTTAACCGTGCATAGTCGAATGGAAGAGTATTCGGCTGCACCGTAGAGGTCGAAAGAAGCAAAAGTTTGGCTGTATTGATGCAATCGAATGAACCAGCGGAAAAGCCAAATGAAGAGCCAAGGGAAAATTCAAGAGAGAACAAGGCGGCTCGAACTAGGAAGAGCATCCGGCCACTAGGAACTTACCAGTACGGGCTGGGAAATGGGCTAGTCGGAGCTGGCTAGCAACGTGGGTCACGACTACGAGAGAAGCTCTGTGCTACAATAATAGCTTGAAGTAGAAGGGTGGTCTTCGGTCTTCATGGTTGCTCCCTGGAAGCAAGTAGACGGTCCTTCTGGGAGGTCTTAGAGTGTCCTGGTCGAAGGGGAAGAGAAACATTATCCAAGGCTATTCCTATGGATTAAGGAGAAGAGTTAATTGAGGAGGAAACGCCACTTTGAGGGCATGGGTGTGGGTGTATGCACACTATGTGGGAGTGGCCTTACCGATGGTTGTCAATGGAGAAGGCGGTGGCATGGTGGTGCTTGACAGAGGTGAGCGCTAGAGCCGGGCTAGAGCTAAAGCTCTCCTGGGAGAGGAAGGAATTGAGTCTAACACTGGAATGGCAAAGGAAAGCACTATGGGGCTTGGAGCAAAATAGGTGCATGCACCTCGGCACATTCGACGAGGAGGAGTGGTTGGTGAAGTTTGGTATGGGCATAGAGGCGGTGGAATGACATCTTGGATGGTGCCATTCTTGGCTTGTTAGACCACACCGTCTTTGGAGCTCCCTCTTGGTGCATGCAACAAGACGGGAGGGGCAAGTCCGCCTGTGTCTCTGTCGGGAGACTGGTACATAAGGGTTTGGACCAAATTTGGTTGAAGGAGCAGAGAGGAAAAGCACGGGTGTGGTTGAGCCACACTAAGGCCGATCGAGATTGACCATAGAAGAAGTGGGGGGAAGGAAGAGGGCTAGAAAGAAATGGGAAGAGATAGAACAACAGAATTTTAGACTTGCTAAAATTTTGATTTTAGCTTTAAGGAACTCTTACGCCAAAATAAACAAAATCAGGATAGTAGAAAAGGGAAAGGCAATCAAGCAACTCTAAAAAATGCAAGCGAACGGAACGACAACAGACATTATACAAAAAGTTTCAAAAATCCCATATTTTTGCCTTTATGAATTTTTGGGCTGTTACAAACCCTATCCCCTTTAAGAAAAATCTCAGCCCCGAGATTTCGGTTGATCGGGAACCCGAAGATAGAACGAAGATGCAACGGAGGATGCTAAAGTGCTCTTAGTTATTTTGCTGGCTCCTGTGTGACTTCTTGCCATCTCCATTACTGTTGATCCTGGTTGCTGGAATATACAACACACTGATAACCGAGAGTCCTAGGAGAGATAAGAGAACTCCAGGGAAGAGAAGGGAGAACCGAGAGGCAGGGAATGTGGAGTAGCTACTTAGGGTTTCATTTCTCTGATCGTTTCCCTGTTCCTTAGGAGACCATCGCTTCTACATTATGCGAGGCCTGTTAACAAGTAAGGACGTTGAAGACAACATAAATCTATGGTGAATAGTAACAGCAATTACGAAACTAGTAGTAGTCAAACTTTATCATCCTTGTGGACCGTACAATGAAAGGGTATCAGAAACCATAGCCATCTGTTAGCTGAAATTGCCTGGTCTTCATCAATCTGTATCAATTTATCCAGATCCTGACACTAGCTCCTGGGGTAACTCCTCAGCGCCATTGTCTCCCGTTCCCTCTATGACAACCTCAAATTTTCCTATTGTTGGATTGATATTAATCGCCCATATCCCAGAAATAGCTAACCTTGGACATACTGATATAAATACAAATTCCAATCCTCTGTCCTAGTTTCTACTAGAATCCAATCACTTTCCTTTATCCTGTTTATTACCAAGGTTCAAAATCTAGGCTTATATTACAATCAATGTTACCATCAATATATAACTTTATGTATTCATAACGACCTGATCATCCCTATACTTTGGCTACCACCCTTAAGAAATGTTCACCCATACACGCTGTTTCTTCAGCCTCCAATAACTAAATCGTTATTAACCTCCAAGATCACAGGGTTACCTTAATACCAGGTTCGTCATTCTGAAATGCCGATCATAATATTTAAGTTGGTTATTATCCGTCACGATCGCCAAGGAACCGTATAGTCATGATCTGCCATTCCTTAATTTTGATCATAATTTCTAATTTCATCCTTATCCATCAAAGTTATCTATAAACCGTATAACTATGATCTGTTATCCTCCACCGGTGGGGATTGTAACATCTAGATTAATCCCTACCTATATTTTGTATAAGTCCTATTGGTCCAACTGTCAACAGATATGGTTACTCCAACCGATCCACTACCTTTCCATTGATCTTATTTTCCCATAGTTTGTATTTGATTGCACCATTCAACATATGATTCGTTATTATCTAGTTTACTTATGCTGAACTAATGCCTTTAGTGCAAATCAAATTTTTTTCCCAGCACCATTTTTTATTTTGTCAATTCCTTCGACATCCAATCCCTAGAATTAACTAACCATCCATTTATCAATCATATCTGGTTTATAGATTCAATTACCTTGGTTAATTCAATCCAAGAGTGATTGTACGGGGATGTCTTGTAGATTCTTATCATTACAGTTACTTCAATAATATGTCACTCATTCTCAAACCTCAAGATGCCTCTACTACATTGGCAGTAACTACTTATCGTACACATCTTCTATGACTTCGACTAGGCCTGAGGATACATCAGGTGTCAATCCATCGTCTAGGCTACCTCATGTGCCTCTTTGGTCAAGAACTGTCTCCATGGCAGCTTGATAGTTGGACAATTTGTTGTGCTCTATTTGAGGTAGCATCCTCCCTCACCACCGTGTCAACATTGATCTTCATGATCGCCTTGTTTGACTTCTTCAGATGACAATCCTGGGCGAAGTGCCCCACTCCACCATATCTGAAGCAAACAAATGGCTTTTGCCTCTTTCGCTTGTTAGGGCAATGGGACACCAAGTGGCTCACCTTGCAGCATCCGGAACACGTGGCAGCGTGTTGAATCCCATCTATCGATAGTGATGCTTAAGGGTCTTGTCTGGATTATTGAGGCCAGGGTTGGCAACATTCAATAGGGCTTTGTCTTGATCTTGTATGCTTGTTAGGTTGGTCTTGCCATCTGTGGTTGCTTCCAGCAAGAAGAGAGGGAAAAGCATGAGATAAGGAAAAAGATCGCGGAGATAAGGTAACTAGACCCATTTCCCTTTTAACACTTAGGATTTTAATATACGGAAAGCTGGGGAGGCTCAACCAAATCACACAATTTTTTTTTAAAACAAGCTTTTCCTGTGACTGCAAAATACGATGCCAAAGGGGTAAAATCAGGCAGCACACAGGTTCCAAATGAAATCTTGTGACAGTACATCATCTACTCGCGGTGTCACACATAGGGGTGCACAATTCTACGCACAAGGGTTACTCAAAATGAGATTGCCCTATCCTTAATAAGTTATCACGTTCTAGAACCAAACTTTTGAAGCCCACAATGCGCAGTGAGGGAGGAGTAGATAGAAACCTGCACAGAGGCAAGAAAGAGAGAAGCCGAACCATCACCCTTGAACCATTCTTCATTTCTCCCTCCTCTATTCCTCATTGCCACCTCACAAGTAGCATAGCCCAAAGCCATCCCTCCTGCTTAAAGCTTCACTTCCTTACTGCCTTCACCAAGCCGGTAGAAATATCCAAAGACAGGAGACCAAAGACAGCCGGCCTCCCAAGCTCATCCCCCCAACTAGCACCCCATAGCCCAAAACCATCCCCCCTACACAGGACTCCATTCCATCGCTTACACAAAGCCTTCCAGCTCTCAAAACCAAGGCCAAGCAGAGCTCTACCCAGTTCACATCCACCAGGAGCACAGAAGAGGAAGGGAGCCAGGGAGAAGGGGAGACCTGAGAGCAGCGGCAATGGCTTTGAACCATCGACTGCCACTAGGACCACGCCGACCGACACAGACAAGAGCCAGGAGGACCAAAAGTGCCAGGGAGTAACACTACCACTAGCCATCATCACCGACCCACCGTTGCCACCATCCAAACCCAACCTATCTGGTAAATCACCATTTCTTCCCGACTGCCCTTCCTATTTTTGGTTGCCAAAGCTGAATGCACAACAGCCCGCATGCACAACAATAGCTCTCAGAGCAAGTTTTCATCATAGAGCAGTGGCAAGGGAGTAGAGAAAGGGATAGAGGGGTAGCAAGGAATTTACCTTAGTAGTATGCGTGCCGGGTAAGAAACCCCAGGACCCCTCGTGCTCTTTGGACCGATCCATGATCGATGGTGGTCCGCACAGTGATCAATAACAATGTCATCACAACCATACAACAAACTAAAGACGAAGCAGACAAATTAACAATAACAACAACAAAAGACCTTATGGTCAAGTTTTTTTTTACAGAGATCTTGCCACGCAGGGCAAACAGCAAGAGAGAGGTCACAGTGGAAAACAAAACACGTGGAGGCCACTCGACATGCCCACAGGCAATCGAGTAGAGGACGTCCTAGCACGCAGGATCTTCAAAGACCTCCTCTTCAAAGAGGTCGGAGCACCCCGAGAGGTCTTCTTGAGCTGCTGATCAACCAGAGGGCACAAGCCATGAGCACTTTGAATGTACTCAGCAAGCCATAGGGAATTATATGCAAATAATATTCATGCAAGCTCAACAAGGACAGCTTTATGGTTATATTGCAGAAGGCAATATTGAATTGAAATACAATAAGTAAATTGCAAGGCACAAGTTGACAGATTAGCACATAAGTAGATGAGTTTATTTGAAAATGACTCGTGACCACCCTGGTCACTGCCCAGACCACTCACGACCACCCTGGTCATAAGCTAGATTAGTCACGACCACCCTAGTTGTGACCTGGACCACTCCAACAAGCTTTGAGAAAGATCCACCCCTTGTGTGAAATCACCAGGCATGTCCATAACCGGGGACACGGCTATTCAAATAGATTCTTTCCTCTGCAAAGGTTGTACAGCTTTACCCACAAGACCTGAATTCTCTAGTTTGTTCAACACTGTCGATGCCCCTGCTCACTACCTTAGGTAAGCAGGCTAGAGCACGTGACAAGGCCTTTACAAGGTTCTGCTTTGACTCAGTTCCTCTCGCTAAGGTTTCGCCTTTCTGGCCCCCTCTTGCGCCAAGTGTGGGCGTATACCTAGGTCCTTCCACACTTCCACCAAAACAGAACCGAATCAAAGCATTGCCAATTAGTTGTCTAGGTCCACCCCATTCTGGACATGTGGTTGCATGGTGTGGCCTGGATCGAACTCTTACAAGGTTAAGTCCTTAGTGGGTGCTCAGGCAAGACCTCCTCATCCCAGTGTGCTTCTTGCACCCCCTTTACTGCACGATCACTCGCCCGAGCAAAACATTTTGGGTTCAACCCGACCAATGACCACACTAGTCATGGCACCACAAATTTTATTAGTGGCCACGCAGGTGAGGGTAACGCTTGCCAAGACAACACATGCCAAGACAAAATATGCCCCAATTCCATATTCACTTAGTCAAGTTCGACATTAATGAGACAGGTGACCGAGACAACGCATAACTAAGCAGGTCTAAGCAATATACGCACCCATGTTGGTTATCACAAAGTGTGGATATCATGGGGATATGCTCACGATCTTAATGTGATGGTACAATTGGCAATAGCTTCCTTGGTTTGTCGAAACGATCGTTTTCGGTTTTGTTGAAATCCTGTTTTCAGCAAGTGTCAGGACAATCGGTCGTACCGGCGTGTAAGCAGCATGATGCGACGCATGATCTTGCGGTAGTACCGTGCCTTGGTTGCCGGTAGTACCGCATCGCGGAATGACCGCATGTGTGCGGTATGGTTTTTCCAGAACGAGTGTATTTTGGGAAGTTTTGGATTTCTCTGGGTAGCGACGATCAAGAAGATTATGGTGCTTGATACTATCAAGATCTGCGATAATACCGCCATAACATGGCGGTAATACCGATTTTGTCTTGATTATCTTTTCAATTGGAGAATTGCTTTTGGGTTAGGTCAAGTTCATGGGTTTCATGGCATATGTGTTGCATGATGCATGTTTTGACTAACGTGGGTCAAGTTGTGAAGAACTTGTTCCGGATTCGATTTCTTTGTCTATTGATGTGCCAGGTTGCTTGGAGGTCAATGACGGTCAACGGCGAGGATGATCGGGACTAAGATTGGAGAGCTGAGGTCCAGAACGATCGGGGATACCGGGTGAGGTCAATGGAGTCAAGCATGGCGCAAGAAGGACAAAGGTGACCGAATGGGCGATTCGGTCTGACGAGGTTCGATCAAGCGGCGCGGGGTCGGTGCAAGTGCCATGGTGGTTTCGGTGGAGCCGGATGGGAGAGACTTGCCGACATGAAGAGAGCCATTGGATCAACCTACACGTGGCGAAGCATGGGAGGTGCTTCACGAAGATGGGACTCGGTCTTTGCAAAAGATCGAGAAGGGTATTTTGGTAATTTTACCAAATACCGCTTTGGTGACCTTTGCCAACTCACGGCGCAAAGATGGTGCAAGGTGAAGCGGATTAGGTCAAGAGATGAAGATGGCGCTTTAAAAGCGCGTCAGATGTGACCCGTTTGTGTTGGGCCTTGACGGAGCCCATTAAGGTTCAATCTTCTAGAAGATTTAGCCTCCACTATAAATAGGAGAGGGTGCTGGCCAGACCTCTCAACCCTTTCATTGTGTTTGAAACCCTAGTTTGCTTAGGAGAGGATTAGTGGAGGTTAGGGTTCTAGAGAGTTGGATTTGATTTTGTGCTCATGTATTGAGTCTTTGTCCTCCTTGATGGAGTGGCTGTAAACCAATACCATATCAAATCAATCCAAAGAAAGTTCTCTCAAAGATGAGTTCATTTGCTTTCTTTCTCTCTATTTGGTGATTTGAGGTCTTTCTTTGATCCGTGAGTTTTTGCTTGGTTTTCTTCTTGATCTTGCTTGCTGGGATATGTGGGAACCCATCTAAGGTCATCTTGATCATCATCCAACCACGAGCAAGTTTTGGATCAAGTTTTACGTTTTTGCTCGGTTTTGAACCCTCCTTCGGTAAAATGCAAAAAGATCAAAACTTTGTCGTGGATCTTCTCGATCGTTGCTTGGAATAGGTTCCTGACATCATTAGGAAGATGTGTTTCAAATTTGGTGGAGTTTGGCCAAGCGGATCAAAAGTTACGTCGATTTTTGTTTTCGTTTTTCAGGCTGTTACTGTTCATTCGCCTGATTTACTGTTCATGCGAACGACCGACACTGTTCATCCGGTTCGACCGTTACTGTTCATCAGCACTGTTCATAAGGCTGATTTTTGTGTTTTTGGTCGTTTCTTTTGGGGATTTGAAGGGGATTAAGTACAAGTCTTCCGCTATGCTTAGATATATTGATCTTCATAGTTCTCGTAGCTATTGGAGTCAATATCATGTTTGAATCGGATCAAAGCAAAAAAATATATAGTGCTCCTATTCACCCCCCCCTCTAGTCGCCTTTTCGGTCCAACAAGTGGTATCAGAGCCTGGTTAGTTCAATCTTGATCTTAACCGGTCACTGAACTTGGCGATGGATAAGTACTCGACCAAGCCGCATGTCTTTGATGGGCTCGACTATGCCTATTGGAAGAATGCACTGAGTCTTCCTTGAGAGCGAAGGACAAGCTATATGGGAGGTTGTTCGATCTCGCTCGTTTTGCCCGGTTACTACTGGTTGACCAAGTGACCCTCTTGGCTAACAACAACAAGGCAAAGAACCTTCTATATGCCGGGCTTGGTAGGCAAGAGTATGATAGGATTTGCAATCTTGCGATCAAGACATGAGATTTGGCACACCTCGAAACTTACCATGAGGGATCGCCCCGGATCAAACAAGTCGTCGAAAGTCTAGTTTAGAGTACAACAAATTCGAGATGCGCCCTGGTGAGAGCATCGATGACGTCTTTACTCGCTTTTAACAAGGTGATTAATCGGATGAAAGTGTTGACATTGAGTACTCTCAATCTGAGAATGCCACCCACCTCTTGGGTGCAATCAACACCAAGGAGTGGGAGATGAAGGCAATCGCCATAGAGGAGAACGCCGATCTCTAATCTCACTTTGAGCTGCTTTATAGCAAGCTAAAACTCATGAGATCAAGAGAGGCGGTAATCCTAAGAAGGATAACATGGCTTTGGTGGTGATCCTCTCAAAGGACTCGATGGTTTTTCCGAGTCTTCTTACGGTTTTTCTCTTGCGTGTTTATCCGCTATTCAAGAAAAAGAGTTTGAGAGTCTTCCGAGGCTGATTTAGCTCTTTTAGCCAAGAAAGTCACACGGGCATATAACAATGTCAGAAATAGAAGAGAGGTGGCCCTGTGACATGCTATGAGTGTGGAGAGCTATATCACATCCGAGCCAACTGCCCCAAGCTGAAAGGTAAGGGAAATCATGAGAAGGTTGCCAGGAAGAAGCCTCAAGGGGGCAAGCCCAAGTATGATGCTGCCAAGCTCATGAAGGCTGCTCACCGAGTTCTTGCCGCTTTTGGAGATCAATCCATGAGCGATGTGGACTCCGGGAGCGAGGAGGACAAGGAGGAGGAGTTTCCTCAAGACAAGAAGGGGAAGGCCAAGGATTTCACCCAAGCATGTGCTTCATGGCCGACTCCGTCGACGCCGATAACGATGATGAGGTACCTCTCTCCTATGATGTTCTTTCTGCTAGATGCGATAACATGTATGAGCAATTGCTTAGTCAAGATAAAGCTTTAAAGTTCACCATGGCTAGGAACAAGGATCTAGAGTCACAAGTCGAGAGTTTGAAATTAGAGCTTGTGAATGCTAAAAGTCTAGATGTTGATGAATGTTCATCCTGCCATGCTTTGCACTCTAACTGCCTAAACCGCAATCTGCTCATGATATTGCTTTGCATCAACTTGAAAATGCTAGAACCGAGCTAATTGATGTTAAATCTGCTCCATGTGAAAAATGCTTAGAGTCTAGCAAGTTGGATGCTTCTGGTAATGTGAAATCTAGCTTTTGCTCTTTCTGCTTAGAACGCGAACATGAAGTTAAGGATATTCTAGAAGCAGTTAGAGCTAAATTTGCCAAGCTTAAGGACACAATTGATTCTACATCTTGTGCCTCTTGTGCCGCCTATAAGCTTGAAGTTGCTCATCTTAAGGAGAAACATGCTAGAGCCATTAAAGGCAAGACTTGTGAATCATGTGCTAATATTGGAAAAGAGAATGCATATCTCAAGGATACTTTAGAAAGATTCTCTAATGGTGAAAAACAGTTGAACATGATTCTAGATAAATCTAAAACTCCTTTTAAGAAGCAAGGTTTAGGATACAACTCTGCCCAGGACATGTCCAAGCCTAATGTCATTCAGGTCTTGGAAAACGGCTTAGTTGAATTCAAAACCCAACCCGCAAAAGCTGTCTTTAAATCATAGGTTTGTCCAACCTTCTTTTGAGGCAAAAGGTGCTTCTCCCAAAGTGGTACAAAATACCATTGCACCTATTGCAAGAAGAGTGGACATTTGGTTGAGTTCTGTTGGCGAGGTTGAAGAATGCTAAGAGAAATATTGCTAGAATGTCATTTAATCAACCTAGAGCTTTTATGAGACATGGTTACGCCAAAAGAAGAACCCGGTCTAGGATTTGTTGCACATGCTCATCACCATGTTTCTAGACAGGATGCATCTCATGTTCTTGTTGCCATTGCTCATAATAGAACTGCTAATAAAGTCAAGGATAGCACATCTGCTTTGCATACTACTCGCATGAGCGAGTGTCTCGAAGATCGATTCCCAAGTCGCTTTTAACTAACCTTGATGTTGAGACACATCGCTCTTTTGTTCCTTGATTTTCGAGGATTGGCGCGAAGGGGAAGAACACATGGTTAAATCGACTCGTGTTCACGCCACATGACCGGAGACTCAAGATGGTTCACCTCCTTCACGCGATCAACCGGTGATGACTTCATCACTTTTGGAGATGATACACAAGGGCGCATTGAAGGAACTGGAATGATTAGGGTGAACGACAAGTTCATTCTCAAGGACGTCGCGCTTGTGTCTAAGCTAAGGTACAATCTCCTTTCGTCTCCTGACTTCTCGATGATGGCTATGAGACTCGTTTTAAGAAGAATGCCTGTCGTGTGCTTGATTCTTTTGGTGAGCTCGTTTTTGGGATTTCTAGAGTTGGTAGAATTTTTGGAGCTGATTTTTCTGAGTCTCTTGCTGGATCCCTTAAGTGCTTAATTGCTTCTTCTTCTGATATCTGGCTTTGGCACCGACGTTTGGGGCACATTGGTTTTGATCATCTGACACGAGTTAGCGGCCTTGATCTCATGAGAGGTTTGCCTAAACTCAAAGTCATCAAGGAGGATGTCAGATAGCGCCTCAGAGGCATGGCAAACAAGTTGCCGCCTCACACCGTCATTGACTATGGTTATGGTGACGGACCAGACGGTTGCTTCATATGGATACTGTTGGTCCTGCTAGAGTTCGGTCAGTCGGTGGCAATTGGTACATTCTTGTCATAGTCGATGATTTTTCGAGATACTCTTGGGTGTTCTTTCTTGCTTCGAAGGATGAGGCTTTTGATCATTATCATGACCTTGTTCTTCGTTTGGCTTCGAACTTCCGGTGCCTTGAGAGCGATCCATGATGATAATGGCACGGAGTTCAAGAACGCTTTTTTGCCTCTTTTGTGCCGAGCGCCAGATTAAGCATCGAGTTCTCTTCTCCACACGTCCCTCAACAAAACGGCGTTGTGGAAAGGAAGAACAGGACTCTAGTCGAGATGGCTAGGACAATGCTAGATGAGTATAGCACACCGAGGAGATTTTGGGCCGAAGCTATTGCTACAGCTTGCCATATTTCAAACCGTGTCTTTTTGAGACCGTCTTTGGGCAAGACTTCATATGAGCTTCGTTTTGGTAGAAAACCCTCTGTCTCTCACTTTCGAGTCTTTGGATCGAAGTGTTTTATTCTCAAGACAGGGAACCTAGATAAATTTGAATCAAGGACTTATGATGGTTTATTTCTGGGTTATCCTGCTCATTCGAGGGGTTTTCGGGTTTTTAATGTTGAAACTAACATTGTTCAGGAGACATGCAATGTCACTTTTGATGAGACTAGCCTTGGAGCTAGATCCGATGTTTCAGGTGACTTACAGGTGACAGAGAGCATTTTTGTTGAAGAAGATGAGGATGAACTTGATTTTGCTCCTTCACTGTTGTCGATGTTCTGTGCAAGTCGCCCAAGCTCGAGAACGCTACTGATCGCTTCACCTCCAATTGAGGCTCTGCTGCGACTTCTTCATCAAGAATACTGCGGAGGTTGAGGAGATGCTATCTCCCCAGCGCTCCTTTGCACATTCGAAGCAACACCCTCCGGATCGATGATTGGTAATCTCCATGAGCGAGTCACTCGCCCGGTATCATGATCCGAAGTCTTTTCTCTCACTCTGCATTTGTAGCTTCTTTTGAACCCAAAGATATATCACATGCTTTATCGATGCTAGTTGGGTCAATGCCATGCATGAGGAGTTAGAGAATTTTGAAAGAAATAAAGTTTGGAACCTTGTAGATCCTCCTAGTGGTCATAATGTTATAGGAACCCATTGGGTGTTCAAAAATAAACAAAATGAGGATGGTTTTGTGGTTAGAAACAAGGCTAGATTGGTAGCTCGTGGTTTTAGCCAGTTGAGGGTTAGATTTTGATGAGACCTTCGCTCTGTTGCTAGATTAGAAGCCATTCAAGATTTGCTTGCATTTGCTGCATCTAAAGGTTTTAGGTTGCATCAAATGGATGTTAAGAGTGCCTTCTGAATGGTTTTATAGAGGAGAAAGTGTATGTTAGGCAACCCCGGCTTTGAGGATCCCAAGCACCACGATCGTGTTTACAAGTTATCCAAAGCCTTGTATGGTCTTAAGCAAGCCCCTAGAGCATGGTATGATAGACTTAAGACCTTCTTGCTTAAGAATGATTTTGAAATGGGAAAAGTAGATAAGACTCTTTTCATTCTTAGGCATGGCAATGACTTCTGCTTGTTGATTTATGTTGATGATATTATCTTTGGTGGTTCCTCTAATGCTCTTGTTTCAGTTTTTACGAGACCATGTCCAAGGAATTTGAGATGAGCATGATGGGAGAACTCAATTACTTTACGGGGCTACAAATCAAGCAATGCAAGGAAGGGATCTTCATCCATCAAACGAAGTACACCAATGATTTGCTCAAGCGTTTTGATATGGGTGATCGCAAGCGATCGCCACTCCCATGGCGATTTCGATCTTTGGATCCAGATGAGGAAGGAGAAGCCGTGGATCAACGCGAGTACCGCAAAGATGATCGGCTCTCTTCAGACTGACGGCCTCAAGACCGGACATCCACTTCGCGGTCTGCCTCTGTGCGAGGTTTCAGGCGTCACCGAGGACTTCACATCGCCAAGCCGTTAAGCGTATTTTCAGGTATTTACACTCTACCCTTCAGTATGGTATTTGGTATTCTTGTTCTTCTTCGCTGTCCATTCGGGGGTTTTCAGATTCTGATTTTGCGGGCTGTAGGCTAGATAGGAAGAGCACATCTGGCACATGTCATTTCTTAGGCACTTCTCTTGTCTCTTGGTTGTAAGACCCGGATTAACACTCCCAAATCCTCCAGGCATTTGAACTAGTCCCATGATCAAGAGCTAGTCCACACAAAGAAACAAATATGGTAACAAAATCATATCACAACTTTATTAATAAATAACAACAGAGTTGATTACAAAGGAGGCTTACAGCCAACAATAAAATAAACACATGAAGACGAAGATGTAATGAGTCCGGTGATTTGCCACAGCAATCGATGGGAAGCGGCCTAGTCGTCGAGATCCACGCCGATGGCGTAAGTCCTTCTCCTCTGAAATTGTTTGCAATAAAGCAAGCTTGAGCACTACTATCAGTACTCGCAAGTTACACCCGTCAAGTAATGTAATGACATGCATACATGGATGTAACAAAGGATGGCTTAATATGGTTCTTTTTGCATAAGCGACATTTTCTTTGAATACTTGTACTAAGTTCCAAAGCAGTTAATCTTTAACTAAAATTTATTTCATAAATCAATTTTATAGTCAGATAACATTCACACATGAATGGTGAAGGATACCCTCCTATCACAATGGCTAACCGCCCCAAATCTCAATAGGATAAACCATTTGACAAAGTCTTTTCAAATCAAAACCAAATTCTAACTTTGAGTGGCTTTTGCTAGCATGTCCATGACCGTGGACACGGCTATTCAATAGTTTTACACTCTGCAGAGGTTGTACACTTTACCCACATGACATGATTTCTCTAGTTTGTTCGGCATCCGTCAATGCCACCTCTCACTGCCGAAGGTAAGAAGTCTAAAGTTCATGACAAGGCCTTTACAATGCGCCATCCCACCGATCCACCCCGTTAAGGTTTAGCATCCCTCCTGGATAGAAATCGCAGAGTTTGTAGGGGCCCCTCTTACGCCGATGGGACTAACAAGGTCATAACACGACCACCATCCGAGATGGACCCACACAATCCATGGATCGACCGCGATGGCACTTTGCAAATTAGTCACCAGTCCCTACCCATACTCGGGACATGTGGTTGCACGATATGGCATAGCCCATTATAGGCATAGCAAAAATACGCCAGAGACCGGTCCTCAATCGACTTGGGCGACCTTCCAGAAACCCATGGGTCTCAACCCTAACCGAGATCGAGCAGGTGCATTGACATGCACCATCCGGACAACCATTTCGCCCAAGTACAAACCATCATTTTATTTTATTTTGTTTTCAAGATCATTTCCAAGAGTCCATGGTAAAACAATACCATAGCTTAATTTTAAACAAGATTTGAATCATTGGCTAAATTCCCCAAATGAAACATTTTGGTCTAAGCATGTCTTGGCATAACATTTTCAAATGATCCTAGTTCATACTAATGTATCAACCAGGTTTTGTCTATGGTGACAATGTATTTGATTCAATCATCAACTTTGGCCATACAAAGGAATTTAGGTGTATCTATGAATTTAAAACAGGAATTTAAATTACTGAATATAAATAAGCATGCAATAATAATTTAAAACAGAATATAAATAATTTTAAATATTGGGTGTAATATGATCAAGAATGTAACTTGCCTTGCTTGGTGATGTTGTTTTCCTTAACAGGTCACCTAGTACTCACAAACACTCTCTCCAGGTTGCTTGTGTGTACAACCACAATGACCATACAGTCAAAATCAAACCTCTTATATGGTCTCCAACTATGTTGAAAACTGATTCTCCGAAGTCGTCGAAATCTATACGCGAAAACGATCCAAATTCAAACGAAATTCAAATAACAAAACAAAAAGGCAATTCCAAATTAACTCCAAAACTAAATAATTCTATTTTATTTAGTTAGGTAATAGTTTTATAAAATTTTAGAAATTTGAAACACTCAAATTGGAGTTGGGATTTAAAAGATATGAATTTTACAAGTTTTAATCCTAAATATAAATTTTAAATGAATTTCTAAATACAAACAAGATTCAAATGAAGCACAATTTAAATAATTTTGGTTTAGTTAGCTAGATCTTCAATTTATATGAATTTAGAAATTTGGAACACTTAATTTGGAGTTAGGAATCAAAGGATATATATATTTTACAAGTTTAAATCTTAATTGAGCAATTTAAACTATTTTGATTTCAAAAAGACAATTTAAATTAACTCTAAACTAGTTATTTATATTTTCTTTAACTAAAACATAATTTTGTAAGATTTTATAAATTTGACTTATTAAAATTGGAGTTGAGATTCAAATGATATGGATTTTATTAATTTTAACCTAAATTTGAAATTTAAATGAATTCTAAATTCTAGAACAAAACTAAACTGAACTCCAAATGGAATAATTATATTTTATTTAGTTAGACAATAATTTTCTAAGATTTTAGTAATTTAAATCATCTAATTTGGAGCTAAGATGTAAAAGATATGAATTTACCAATTTACAACCTAAAATTATAGTTTAAATTATTTTGAAATTTAAATAGGCAATTTAAACTTACTCTAAAACATGTGTTTATATTTTATTTAGCTGAATCACAATTTTATAAGTTTTTAGAAATTTGATTCACTAAATTTGGAGTTATGAATCAAAAGATATGATTTTTACAAATTTTAATCCTAAATCTGTTATTTTAAACAAATTTCTAATTATTTTTCTAAAGAAAACAATTATTGCGCATAAAGGAAGCGGGTCCCATGCGTCATAGGCTAGGCTCACATGGACCCGGTCCATGGAGCACGCAGACCGGGGTCTTGATGGCGTCTGAGACGGGTTACGTGGCTTAGCCACGTGGTGACCCACGAGTTGAGGTTGTGGTGGAGGTGAGGTGGAGGTGTGGTGGCGCGGACGGGCGCCGGTGGTGGTGGTGCTCGGTTCCCAATGGCTGCCGGGCGACTAGAGGCACGGCGGCGAAAAGGGTGGTACCATGCGAGGGAGGAGGCGATGGGGAGTCTAGTGCTCACCTCGGTGGGGCTATGGCACGAAGGGCTCGCCGGCAGCGAGGGCGAAGGCGGCGGAGCGGTTCGGCGATGTGGCGGCGCGGCGTTCCGGTGGAGCTCCGGGCCGGGGAGGATGCGCACGAGGATGGCGTCGTCGTGGCGATGCGGGAGCAGGGGTTGGCGACGACGAGACGGCTCGGACGGCACCGGAATCGGGGAAGAAAGCTCCCGCGGCGGTGCACAAGAAATTTCGAATTCTCGCCGATTGAGAGGGGGAGAGGAGGTGTAGGTGAGGGGGAAAGGACGAGTAGAACGAGGCGCACCCGCTGCTCCATTTATAGGGGCCGGAGGGGGTCGGGGCGAGGAGATCTTGCGCGGCGTTAATGGCGGCCGCGTTAAGAAATCCGGCGATCGTGGGTGTAAATGAGGAGGTAACGGGTGGAGATGAGGCGGCGATGTAAAGAGAGATGAATGCGCATAAATGCGCATAAAGAGAGGGAGGGAAATGCGGTGAGGGTGAGCTCCCGTGAAACGGCCATGGCGGCGGGCTTGGCTTGGCTCCGCGAGGAAGAAAGGTGGGAGGGAGAAGACAGACGCGGCGGGTCCACCTGCAGCGAGAGCGAGGAGAAAGGGGAGGCGCCTGGCTGGTGATGGCCGTCGGATCCTCATCCGACGGTCGCGAGTGGAGGAGGGATCGGGCCGGCGGGGAGGCAGGAGATGGGCCTAGGGCAAAATCGGCCCAAACACTATTCACGAATTTTCAATTGCTTTTTCTTTTAAAGTAATCCGATTAATTCATTTTGAATTTAGAAAATAGCAAAATAAGTCCAAAAATTCTGTAAAAATTCACAAAAATTGCCAAAGTTATTTTGGACTTGATAAAATTATTTCCAACTTAAAGTTGGCTTATAATTTTGCAAATAAATTATTTTGGCTTTAAAATAATTAGGGAAAGCTTTTAAAATTTCAGAACATTCTATAATTTAATTTAATTTTTATTTTTCAACTCAAACTCAAATAAAACTTCAAAAGCTTTAATAAATTTTATTTTTGACTTTTAAATCTTTAAAATTTTAAATAAAGCAAATAAACTCTTTCCAATTTCAGAAAATCCAATAAATTAATAACTTTATTTAATTTTATTTTGGTAATGTAACTTTGGGCTGTTACAAACTACCCCTTAAAGGAATCTCGACCCGAGATTCGGAGTGGCTAGAAAGAAAGCTAGGATACAAGGTTTTCATGTGGAGTTGTCTTCGTCGCATTCTCGCTCTTGCATGCACGCCCTTTTCCAGAATTTTGCGACTTCCTATTTGTTTGCATAGTGTTGACTTTTGGTACTTTAGTGCTAACTGGATTTGTTGCCTGCTGCTTCTTCGGACATTTATTAGCATAATGTCCTATCTCATGGCAGTGGAAACACGTGATGTCTGCAACGTAGGATGAATCCTTTGGTGGTTGGCTATCTTCAGATGTTTTGGAAGACTCCAAATTGTCCTAGTTGTTTATTGCAGGTGTCCCGATTGAAGTCGACAATTTGGTTCATGGTGGTTTCTGAGGCATTGGCGTGCCTAAACTTATGTATTTCTCGAATCGACATGTATCTTCCGATGTTTTCACCCCCGCTTCGGTGTTATTGTTGCGATTAGCGTAGCTTCCGAATGTCAGTATCGAGGTGAGTGCTAAACACCTTTTGGGCATTGATTGGCATAATGTCCTATATCCCGACAAGCTTAAGCATTGTATTCCGCCCTTGATGTTTTGTTCTGCTGAAATTGGCCACCATTGATGTTGCGGAACGCTCTGATCGGTGGACGTGGTATCGATCCCTGGAGTCTTAAGTGCGGTCGTCGTTGGTGCTTGGTTGAGTTGGGGTTGAATCACACGAGCCTTGGAATTTCTTGCAACATTCGCTCTTGATCTTCTAACTTCCTTTTGTGACGATTGTCCGTCTTGTGTTTGACTTGGTCGAATTTTGTTTATCTAATACTTGAGCTTCTTCGTACTAACTTGGTTCACCCGGCTTCTTATCTGTCAATGAGATATCCTTGCTACTTGATGGGTCGCTTGAAATTCTTCGATCCGTACTCGATCTTTGAGGTTGCTTGTGGTGCCAAGAATGTTTGTAAGGGCATTGTTTGATAAAGTGTCCTTCTTTGCCACAAAGAATAGCAAACTCGATCTTTGGATTGCCCTTTTTCTGGGACACTTGCTGAAACGGTGTCCGATGAGACCGCAGTCAACACCAGTAATTTCTTGTTCCAGCTTTCCTTTCTGGGGACATGTGTATGCAATGTGTCCTTGCCCACCACAAATGAAACAGAAAATATACTTCCAGAGGTGGCATCTTACAGGATGAGGTTGGCTTGCTCCTTCATGGCGAGAACCTTCTGGTGACTTATCTTTGGATAACTCTCTACAGAGCTGCTCTTGAATTGCTGCAGCTGTAGTAGCTGAGGAGACATTGTTGACATCCATTCGCTGCATTATTTGCTGCATCAGCTGAGTCTGGGTAATGAGAAACTGGTTCAAATTCTGGAGGGTTTCTGCTGTCAGACTTTGGTTGGCTTCGTTATTGGCATTTCCAGGGACATTGTTGTTTTGGTTGGTTCCACTTCCTGAGCGACGAGTGTTCACCATCTGAGGGTTATTCCAAAGATTTAGGAAAGGGGACAAAGGATAGGGAAGAGACAAATAAGAAGATCTAAGGGGATAGAGCGTAACAATACTCCAACGAAAGAACCAACTCAAAAGCTTCAAGAAAAACTTATTAGCTTTAAACAACGTTCTATCGATTGAAAATTGAAATCTGGTGAAACAACTCAATACACAGAATGAGTCTTGGCAAACTGAGACTATATGGTTTGGCTGACAAAACGATCTTCGATTCACGGTCTTCGATGATCCTTGATGACGATGCCCTCTTGAAAGCTTCGTGTCTTGCAGTATTCAACGTAAGGGTTAAGAACGCGTTGTCCAACTATATAAATTGATAAGGCAAGAGGATCCATTTAACATTTCAAAATGGTGAAGAGAAAATTAGGTAAGAAAGAAGATAGATGACCAAGATAAGGAGAGAATAATTTCTTTTTCTTGTTATATATAAAATAAGTTTTGAAGTGTTTCAACTAACGGTCATTCTAACTAGGTCACGACCTACAGTCGATATGGCTCTGATACCACTTTGTAAGACCCGGGATTAACACTCCCAAATCCTCTGTGCATTTCTGAACTAGTCCCATGATCAAGAGCTAGTCCACACAAAGAAACAAATATGGTAACAAAATCATATCACAACTTTATTAATAAATAACAACAGAGTTGATTACAAAGGAGGCTTACAGGCCAACAATAAAATAAACACAATGAAGACGAAGATGTCTGTGAGTCCGGTGATTTGCCACAGCAATCGATGGGAAGCGGCCTAGTCGTCGAGATCCACGCCGATGGCGTAAGTCCTTCTCCTCTGAAATTGTTTGCAATAAAGCAAGCTTGAGCACTACTATCAGTACTTCGCAAGTTACACCGTCAAGTAATGTAATGACATGCATACATGGATGTAACAAAGGATGGCTTAATATGGTTCTTTTTGCATAAAGCAAAGATTTTCTTTGAATACTTGTACTAAGTTCCAAAGCAGTTAATCTTTAACTAAAATTTATTTCATAAATCAATTTTATAGTCGATAACATTCACACATGAATGGTGAAGGATACCTCCTATCACAATGGCTAACCGCCCCAAATCTCAATAGGATAAACCATTTGACAAAGTCTTTTCAAATCAAAACCAAATTCTAACTTTGAGTGGCTTTTGCTAGCATGTCCATGACCGTGGACACGGCTATTCAATAGTTTTACACTGCAGAGGTTGTACACTTTACCCACATGACATGATTTCTCTAGTTTGTTCGGCATCCGTCAATGCCACCTCTCACCGCCAAGGTAAGAAGTCTAAAGTTCATGACAAGGCCTTTACAATGCGCCATCCCACCGCAGCCCACCCCTTAAGGTTTAGATCCTCCTGGATAGAAATGCAGAGTTTGTAGGGGCCCCTCTTACGCCGATGGGACTAACAAGGTCATAACACGACCACCATCCGAGATGGACCCACACAATCCATGGGATCGACCGCGATGGCACTTTGCAAATTAGTCACCAGTCCCTACCCATACTCGTGACATGTGGTTGCACGATATGGCATAGCCCATTATAGGCATAGCAAAAATACGCCGAGACCGGTCCTCAATCGACTTGGGCGACCTTCCAGAAACCCATGGGTCTCAACCCTAACCGAGATCGAGCCCGTGCATTGACATGCACCATCCAGACAACCATTTCGCCCAAGTACAAACCATCATTTTATTTTATTTTGTTTTCAAGATCATTTCCAAGAGTCCATGGTAAAACAATACCATAGCTTAATTTTAAACAAGATTTGAATCATTGGCTAAATTCCCCAAATGAAACATTTTGGTCTAAGCATGTCTTGGCATAACATTTTCAAATGATCCTAGTTCATACTAATGTATCAACCAGTTTTGTCTATGGTGACAATGTATTTGATTCAATCATCAACTTTGGCCATACAAAGGAATTTAGGTGTATCTATGAATTTAAAACAGAATTTAAATTATGAATATAAATAAGCATGCAATAATAATTTAAAACAGAATATAAATAATTTTAAATATTGGGTGTAATATGATCAAGAATGTAACTTGCCTTGCTTGGTGATGTTGTTTTCCTTAACAGTCACCTAGTACTCACAAACACTCTCTCCAAAGTTGCTTGTGTGTACAACCACAATGACCATACAATCAAAATCAAACCTCTTATATGGTCTCCAACTATGTTGAAAACTGATTCAAGTCGTTAAATCTATACGCCAAAACGATCCAAATTCAAACGAAATTCAAATAACAAAACAAAAAGGCAATTCCAATTAACTCCAAAACTAAATAATTCTATTTTATTTAGTTAGGTAATAGTTTTATAAAATTTTAGAAATTTGAAACACTCAAATTGGAGTTGGGATTTAAAAGATATGAATTTTACAAGTTTTAATCCTAAATATAAATTTTAAATGAATTTCTAAATACAAACAAGATTCAAATGAAGCACAATTTAAATAATTTTGGTTTAGTTAGCTAGATCTTCAATTTATATGAATTTAGAAATTTGGAACACTTAATTTGGAGTTAGGAATCAAAGGATATATATATTTTACAAGTTTAAATCTTAATTGAGCAATTTAAACTATTTTGATTTCAAAAAGACAATTTAAATTAACTCTAAACTAGTTATTTATATTTTCTTTAACTAAAACATAATTTTGTAAGATTTTATAAATTTGACTTATTAAAATTGGAGTTGAGATTCAAATGATATGGATTTTATTAATTTTAACCTAAATTTGAAATTTAAATGAATTCTAAATTCTAGAACAAAACTAAACTGAACTCCAAATGGAATAATTATATTTTATTTAGTTAGACAATAATTTTCTAAGATTTTAGTAATTTAAATCATCTAATTTGGAGCTAAGATGTAAAAGATATGAATTTACCAATTTACAACCTAAAATTATAGTTTAAATTATTTTGAAATTTAAATAGGCAATTTAAACTTACTCTAAAACATGTGTTTATATTTTATTTAGCTGAATCACAATTTTATAAGTTTTTAGAAATTTGATTCACTAAATTTGGAGTTATGAATCAAAAGATATGATTTTTACAAATTTTAATCCTAAATCTGTTATTTTAAACAAATTTCCGAATTATTTTTCTAAAGAAAAACAATTATTGCGCAGTAAAGGAAGCGGGTCCCATGCGTCATAGGCTAGGCTCACATGGACCCGGTCCATGGAGCACGCGCACCGGGGGGGGCTGTGCGGTGGCGTACGGGGTTACGTGGCTTAGCCACGTAAGCAGCCACGCGGGTTCGGGGTTGAGGTGGAGGTGAGGTGGCAGGTGTGGTGGCGCGGACGTGGGCGCCGGCGGGTGGTGGTGCTCGGTTCCCAATGGCTGCCGGCGACTAGAGGCACGGCGGCGAGAAAAGTGGTGGTACCATGCGAGGGAGGAGGCGATGGGAGTCTAGTGCTCACCTCGGTGGGGCTATGGAGACGAAGGGCTCGCCGGCCAGCAATGGCGGCGGCGGCGGTTCGGCGATGTGGCGCGCTGGCGTTCGGTGGAGCTCCGGCCGGGAGGATGCGCGACGAGGATGGCGCTGCTGCGTGGCGATGCGGGAGCAGGGTTGGCGACGACGAGACGGCTCGGACAAGACCGAATCGGGAAGAAAGCTCTGGCAAGGCACAAGAAATTTTAATTCTCGCCGATTGAGAGGGGAGAGGAGGTGTAGGTGAGGGGAAAGGACGAGTAGAACGAGGCGCACCCGCCGCTCCATTTATAGGGGCCGGAGGGGTCGGGCGAGGAGATCTTGCTTGGCGTTAATGGCGGCAGCGCTAAGAAATCCGGCGATCGTGGGTGTAAATGAGGAGGTAACGGTGGAGATGAGGCGGCGATGTAAGAGAGATGAATGCGATAAATGCGATAAAGAGAGGGAGGAAATGCGGTGAGGGTGAGCTCCGTGAAACGGCCATGGCGGCGGCTTGGCTTGGCTCCATGAGGAAGAAAGGTGGGAGGAGAAGACAGACGCGGGTCCACTGCAGCGAGAGCGAGGAGAAAGGGAGGCGCCTGGCCGGTGATGGCTGCCGGATCCTCATCCGACGGTCGCGAGTGGAGGAGGGATCGGCCATGGGAGGCAGGAGATGGGCCTAGGGCAAAATCGCCCAAACACTATTCACGAATTTTCAATTGCTTTTTCTTTTAAAGTAATCCGATTAATTCATTTTGAATTTAGAAAATAGCAAAATAAGTCCAAAAATTCTGTAAAAATTCACAAAATTGCCAAAGTTATTTTGGACTTGATAAAATTATTTCCAACTTAAAGTTGGCTTATAATTTTGCAAATAAATTATTTTGGCTTTAAAATAATTAGGAAAGCTTTTAAAATTTCGTAACATTCTATAATTTAATTTAATTTTTATTTTTCAACTCAAACTCAAATAAAACTTCAAAAGCTTTAATAAATTTTATTTTTGACTTTTAAATCTTTAAAATTTTAAATAAAGCAAATAAACTCTTTCCAATTTCAGAAAATCCAATAAATTAATAACTTTATTTAATTTTATTTTGCAATGTAACTTTGAAATGTTACATTGGTCTTCTAGGAAGCAGTCTTCTGTTGCACAATCCTTCATTGAAAAGTTGAATATGTAGTCAGCCTTTGCTAGTTATTTGTAGTCGATTTTGTGGATGGTCTCCACTCTTAAGGATTTTGGGTTAACTTTTGCTAGTGTTCCTCTCTTCGTGACAACACTTCGCTATTAACATTGCTAAAAACCCAAAGGCAACATTCTAGGACCAAACACATAGACATTCGCTATCACTTTCTTAGAGACCACGTTGAGAAGGGCGATATTGTGCTGCATTTTGTCGAGTCCGAGGCTCAGTTAGCTGATATCCTCACCAAGCCTTTAGACCCAACAAGGTTTGCCACCTTGAGGAGTGAGTTAGGGGTAATTTATCCCTATGGGTTGGTTTAAGGGGAGTTGGATCTTTTCTGATCTTTCCTTTTTCATTTGATCTTTTAGGTTCTTGAGTTTTTCTTGCATCTCATTGTATCATATTGCATTCATATGAAAAATCCAAAAGATGCATTGTAATATAAGCTTTTCTGCTTATCTTTTAAAATTGATGAAGCTTTGCTTATTACCCTTTGGAGCTTTAGTGTTTCAAATTCTTGCTCAATGCCATGTCTAGTTCTTTGACTTGCTAGAATTATCATGCTTTCACATGTGTAGCTAAGTCTTTCTTTGTATGAGCTAGAACTTGAAAAACAACTTGAACTAAGAAATTAGCAATTTGTGAATTGTTCAGCCAGTTGCGCAATTAGTGCTCCTTTTATGACATTGGCCCTGTCAAAATTGCTTTGTTAGCTCTTGAATCTAGCTTTGATCATTACTTGAGCTTTTTGTGTTCTTGAGAATCTAAAACTGCTCTTGTGCAAAATAAAAAATGATCTCTTTTGTGCGAAAGAACTGATCTCACCAATTCTTTCTCATGAGACTGCTTGCCATGGTACTAGGCATGAACTCAGGGGGAGTTTTGGATGACCTAGACCACTCTCTTAAGCTTTTGTTGCTTGGGATGGTCGTAGTGAGGCTTGAGATCTAGCACAATGCTAAAAATGCAAATTGTCAAATTGGTTGAAACTTAGGAAGAGATTGTGGATGGCTCCTAGTCCAGGATCTTCTTTACTAAGATAGACCTTTTATCAACTTGAATATTCATTGCAATTGAAAAACAGTTGAAAATGGGCATTTGAGAAAATTGAGCAAAATGATTCAATTCAGGACCTTTTTGTCTCTTAATGTGGTCATGGTTAGCTTTTGGATCTCACGTTGACATTTTGACATGGCCAGTATCATTTTAGGATCACTATTGATGAACTTGCTAGATTTGAAGCTTTGCTTAAAATGCTAAAATTCATTGCTTAATATTGAGCCTTCTTGCTTAGCTTTGTTATATATGTTTTATCATGATCTTGCTAGCGCTGTTAGGCTTGATATGTTGTTTGTGCAACTTTAGAAATGCTAACTTGTTCTTTTGGGTAATCTCCAAAGCTTCTTGTATTCAAAAATTGAAAAATACAAAAAATTTTTTTGAAGCCACTCCATTGCATTTCATGCATGCTCCATCTTATGCTTTTTCCTCATTCTGCATTTGTCATCTCTGGACGAGAGGAAGGCGTGATTCCTTGATGACTCCATTGTCAAAGGGGGAGAAGATATTGTAAAAATGTTAAAAAGGGGAGAAGTTGTTTGGGGAGAAGATGTTTGAAAAAGGGGGAGTTCTTGGAAAAAAATTGAAAATCTAAGGATCATAGTGAGGGGGAGTTTCTTATTTGCATTCTTATGGTTTTATTGCTACTTCTGAACTTGAATTGCAATTCTTGATCCTCACAATGATCAAAGGTCATATCGAACAATTGTTCTTTCATATGGACCTTAAGTGAGATTTTGACACCTTTCTGGATTTTGAAGCTTTCATGCTTTCTTTTGCCGTATCTCACTTGCTGATACTATTCTGGAGCTAGCTTGGTCATTTCCTTTGCTTTTTCTTGCATTTGGACCAAGTTGTGCCTTTGAGCGAAAACGCCGAGTTTTTACTTTTTCAAACCTCAAATTTTGCATTTGTGGGAAATTGCCAATGTGTTCATCAAGGGGGAGATTGTGGATATCATGGGGATATGCTCACGATCTTAATGTGATGGTACAATTGGCAATAGCTTCCTTGGTTTGTCGAAACGATCGTTTTCGGTTTTGTTGAAATCTGTTTTCAAAGAAGTGTCGGGACAATCGGTCGCATCTGGCGTAAGTCAGCAGTACAACCATGATCTTGATAAGGCGGTAGTACCGCGCCTTGGTTGTTGTAGTAACCGATCATGAATGACCGCATGTGCGGTATGGTTTTCCGAACGAGTGTATTTTGGGAAGTTTTGGATTTTCGGTAGCAGATGCGATCGCGAGTTATGGGTGCTTGTATTATCGCATAGTCTTGTAGTACCGCCATAACATGGCGGTAGTACCGATTTTGTCTTGATTATCTTTTCAATTGGAGAATTGCTTTTGGGTTAGGTCAAGTTCATGGGTTTCATGGCATATGTGTTGCATGATGCATGTTTTGACTAACGTGGGTCAAGTTGTGAAGAACTTGTTCCGGATTCGATTTCTTTGTCTATTGATGTGCGAGTTGCTTGGAGGTCAATGACGGTCAACGGCGAGGATGATCGGGACTAAGATTGGAGAGCCGAGGTCCGTAACGATCGGGATACGGGTGAGGTCAATGGAGTCAAGCATGGCGCAAGAAGGACAAAGGTGACCGAACGGGCGATTCGGTCGACGGTTCGATCAAGCGGCGCTGGGTCGGTGTAAGTGCCATGGTGGTTTCGGTGGGAGCCGGATGGGAGAGACTTGCCGACATGAAGAGAGCCTGGATCAACCCACACGGCGAAGCATGGGAGGTGCTTCACGAAGATGGGACTCGGTCTTTGCAAAAGATCGAGAAGGGTATTTTAGTAATTTTACCAAATACCGCTTTGGTGACCTTTGCCAACTCACGGTGCAAAGATGGTGCAAGGTGAAGCGGATTAGGTCAAGAGATGAAGACGGCGCTTTAAAAGCGCGTGCGTATGTGACCCGCTTGTGTTGGGCCTTGACGGAGCCCATTAGGTTCAATCTTCTAGAAGGTTTAGCCTCCACTATAAATAGGAGAGGGTGCTGGCCAGCACCTCTCAACCCTTTCATTGTGTTTGAAACCCTAGTTTGCTTAGGGAGAGGATTAGTGGAGGTTAGGGTTCTAGAGAGTTGGATTTGATTTTGTGCTCATGTATTGAGTCTTTGTCCTCCTTGATGGAGTGGCTGTAAACCAATACCATATCAAATCAATCCAAAGAAAGTTCTCTCAAAGATGAGTTCATTTGCTTTCTTTCTCTCTATTTGGTGATTTGAGGTCTTTCTTTGATCCGTGAGTTTTTGCTTGGTTTTTCTTCTTGATCTTGCTTGTTGGGATATGTGGGAACCCATCTAAGGTCATCTTGATCATCATCCACCCACGAGCAAGTTTTGGATCAAGTTTTACGTTTTTGCTCGGTTTTGAACCCTCCTTCGGTAAAATGCAAAAAGATCAAAACTTTGTCGTGGATCTTCTCGATCGTTGCTTGGAATAGGTTCCTGACATCATTAGGAAGATGTGTTTCAAATTTGGTGGAGTTTGGCCAAGCGGATCAAAAGTTACGTCGATTTTTGTTTTCGTTTTTCAGGCTGTTTACTGTTCATTCGCCTGATTTTACTGTTCATGCGGAACGACCGACACTGTTCATCCGGTTCGACCGCCACTGTTCATCCGGTTTGACTGTTACTGTTCATTAGCACTGTTCATAAGGCTGATTTTTGTGTTTTTTTTTGTCGTTTCTTTTGGGGATTTGAAGGGGATTAAGTACAAGTCTTCCGCTATGCTTAGATATATTGATCTTCATAGTTCTCGTAGCTATTGGAGTCAATATCATGTTTGAATCGGATCAAAGCAAAAAAATATATAGTGCTCCTATTCACCCCCCCCTCTAGTCGCCTTTTCGGTCCAACACAAAGAGGTCCAACTAAGAATACCCAACCTATGGTGGTCCCAAGGTACATGTCAACATGCCAATCTCAAGTATTCAAGGAGTCATATTGTCAAGAAGCTGTTTAGCTAATTCCCAAAACCAGTTTTATACAAATAGCCATGCATGTTGATATAAAACAAAGTAATTTGGCAAAACTAGGTTCGACATGATCAAAGGTCTACGACTTGCCTTTGATGTAGAGCTGAGGTTCTTCGGTAGAGGTCGCCGGGTCCACGAACTCTTCAGTGAAGCCAAAATCTACACGGGCGAAAAAGAGCCAAATAAATACCACGAATTCAAATAAAAACCAAAACTACCAAATAACAGCCAAAAGAGAAACACTGAAACAAAAACAGACTCTCGGGAGGAGGTCCTAAGGAGGAGGTCCTAAGGAAGAGGTCCACAGGGGGTCCAAAGGAGGAGGTCCTGAGGAGGATACGACTACCCACGTGGTTGTAAAGAGATACAATCACACAATGTGGTCGTGAGAGCAAAAGAGAACAAGGCATGGAGGAACTCACTATCAGACCCCAAATTTGGAGCTTGGGATCCACTTCGCATAGTTGTGTCATTTCCTGGATTAGTAGCTGACACACACAGTTACATTGTTGTCTCAAAATGCATATCTCGAAATTGTTCAATTAATACATAACACTAGACAAAGTAGAAACATACCTTACAACTTTTGCCTTGCGGAATGGCCGAACATGCCAAATACACTCAGGGAGCCAGCGGCGGAAGAAGTGCCAAAGCACAGCGTATGGAATCCCTCACGATGTGCCCACCGGCAATCGACTGTGGGCCTCCGACCTAGTTATTGGCCTTCTCGATCTTCAGTCTGGCACAACACCCATAACTGACCATGTAGCTGTCTAGTTCTTCAGTTTTGATCAGTCCCTAGAGCCAGCCCAAGGTAGGCCTATGACCAGGTCATGGCTGATGGATGTGGTACGACCACAACTGGTTGTAGAGAAGGTCCTGGGGTGGTCCTAGAGAGGTTCTAGGGAGGTCTCGGGGTGGTCCCGAAGATCCTGGAGAAGTTCTGAAGAAGTCCCGAGGCAAACCTGGGGTTGTCCCGAGGAGATCTTAGGGAGGTCTGGAAGAGGTCCTAAGGGAGTCCTGTAGTGGTCTTGGAGAGGTCTTAAGAGATGCTGTAGAGACGTTTTGGGGGGGGTCCTGAGGAACACTGTAGAGACGTGCTAGGGAGTCCTGAGGAACACTGTAGAGACGTGCTGGGGAGATGCTAACGAACACTGTAGAGACATGCTGGGGAGGTCCTGAGGAACACTGTAGAGACGGACTAGGGGAGGTCCTGAGGAACACTGTAGAGACAGGCTGGGGAGGTCCTGAGGATATGACAAAAGGGTTTAGGAAGTCTTGTGAAGGTCCTGAGGAGATCCTGGAAGTTCCTGAGGAGGTTCTGCGGTGCATGAGGAGGTTCGGGGAGGTCTTGGAGATCCTACGGAGGTCCTAGAGTTTATGAAGAGGTCCTGGGAGATCCTAATAGGTCTTGTAGTTCATGAGGAGGTCTGGGTAATTTTAGAAGGTCCAATGGGAAGCCCTAGAGAGCTCTCAGAGAAGGTCCAAGAGGAGGTCTCGAGATGTCTTAGAGGGGGTCCAAGAGGAAGTCTTGGGATGTCTCCGAGGAAGTCCAAGGGGAGGTCCTAGAGATATCTCGGAGGAGGTCCAAGAGGAGGACTTGAGATGTCTCCAAGGAGGTTAAGGGAAGGTCCTGGAGACCGCACCCGGTCGTGGGAGATATGACCACGATAGTGTAGACCATGTTTGGTGCGAGTAGTGCTTGTAGGGACAGTGCTCGTAAGAATAGTGCAAGCCCACAACAAAATATAAACATCCATATGGCCAATTGTTTTACAAAAGTGCCATAAGGCATAAATCTTACAAAAGCCATGAAACGAAAACAAAGAACAGGGCAGAAGTAGAACAAGTCATAGTGGATCCATTCACTCTGCACACAGGCAAGCGACTGGAGGTCCTAGCCTAAGCTTCATCTTCTTCCACGCCATTCAATTCAGCCTCTGGGTAGTAGTGGTCGCAGGGGTCTTGGTCATATGGGTCTGAAAACATTATAATGGCAGAGCCTGAGTACACAACAGTACTCGTGAGCCAACACACAATGCAGCTTGTACAGACGCAGGGCTAGTCAAGGGAAGCTTTAGGTTTGTTTTATTTGCACAAAGCCAAATTTGAAATAGAGGAGTAGAAGAAAATCATGAGACTTAGCATTTTTAACAAATCTGTTTTCATAAATGAATTTTCATTTGTAAAGTATTAGTGGAGGTCCCACCTCCTATACCATTGAGTGACTCCATCCACTTAATGCTCGGGTATTCCCGTAATTACTACTGGTCCCCAACCAGGCCTTTCTCAAATCCCTGGGGTCAAACCCCAGCCTTCCCTTTTCAACACAAATGGTTTTTGTAAAAGTGAAAACTATATCAAGCAAGTTCTCAGCACCGCTCTTGACCGTGAGCACGGCTATCATGACAATTTCCTTACTCTACAGAGTTCACACACTTTACCCACCAGAGGTAATCACCTTGATATATACACATGTTTCCCTAGACATGCGAATCAAGGGGAGATTACCACAAGGCCTTTACAATGCTCGTTCCTTGACGCAGCCCCACCCGCTAAGGTTTCCACCGCCCGGTGCCAAGCACTTCCAGGAGGCCCCCTCTTGCACCATGTGGTTTCACTGTGGCTTCTTTCCCCTTTACCCACGCCACATTCCTCCAATGGTGAGACCACGCCGAGGTGAGCAAATTAGTCGACCAGGTCGTACCCATTATAGACTTGTGGTTGGACTGTTTTTGCATGAGAGGTCATTCCAGGATTGGGTCCTTAATTGACCAGGGCGGGGCATCCACATACCAACATCCTCTCGTGCCCCCGGCACCAGCCACTCTTTCCAAATTAGCCCAATCAGCAGTTTTTCAGGTTTTATTGTTTTGAAAATATCATTTGCTCAACATAACAGCCAGGCGCCCAGCCTCAACTGCCCAAAATCATTTTTCAAAGTTTTTAGTGATTGTGGTCAGGCAAATTAATACCCGCATGACCTCGTATCTAAGCTAGGCTAAGCATGACACTTAAATACGGACTTATTAACTAGCAGGTAATCCATTAAGTCTAGGGTGACAAAGGATAGTGCCCAAGTTCAACGGTTGGAAGTTTATACATAATTACTTGTCAAGGCATTAACTATTATCTAGACCAATTTAGTTTGATAGAACATATCAATGCAATTTCTTAATTTGAAACAACATAATTTGCAAAATGTAGGTGCAATATGATCAAAGTGTTGACTCGCCTTGGCCAATGTTCTGATACAACTCTATATCCTAATATTCGAACTTCTCAATATCCTGGAAATAATTTCACTCAATATGTTGATAATCATCCTGTACAATGCTATGGCAATCTTGTCCTTGTTGGGGTTGCAGTTCCATGATATCTCTAGATGCTAATTATGCATAATACGATCGAACTCCCGAGCGATTGAAAATAACCAAAGGAACTCCAATAAATTCGAATGCATTCAAACGAACAAAAACACTTTGAATGAGAGCAAACATATTTAACAACAGCTCAACGGGATGACCAGACCATATCTTTAAATATGGCGTGGGAGACTCTCTGATCGTCTAGGCCTATACGTCTGTAAGCCCCATCGACTAGAGACTAGTCGTAGAAGAGCTTATGACCAGAAGAGGTCAGTAGAAAGGTTTAAGACTGCGTACTGGTCGTGAGGAATCTTACGGTCGGGTGGTGGTGGTAGCAGAGCTTACGGCCACAAATGGATTGTGAGAGGTCTTACGATTTAGAAGATAGCCGTGGAAAAGCCTACATCTAGGGACAGGTTGTAGTAGCTATAGTGGTCGAAACTATGGAAGTCGTATAGGCTATGGGGGTCGCAAAAGGATAAAACTGGGAGGTCGTGGGAACGCTACGACCTGAGGATGTCGCGGGAGTACTATATCCAGGGGAGGTCCTGAATGTACTCTATCGGGGAGATCCTGAGAGTGCCATGACCAAAGGGTGTCGTGACTGCGTTACAACCCGAGGAGGTCGTGGAGATGCTAAGACTTGGAAGGTCGTGGGAAACGCTATGACCTGGGGAGGTTGTAGAAGCGTTATGACCAAGAGGGTGGTCTTGGCAAAACGGGAGATCATGACCTAGAGGGTGGTGTTTGCAAAAAAGCCAAGAGGGTGGTCTTTGCAAAAGACCAAGAAGGTGGTCTTTGCAAAATGGGAGGTCGTGCGATAGAGGGTCGTCTTTGTAAAAAGGGAGGCCGCGACCACAGAGGTGGTCTTTGGAAAAGGCCAAGAGGGTGGTCTTTGCAAAAGACCACGAGAGCGATCTTGAAAAAGAGGTCTTGAGGTCAAGGAGGTAAGACGCAGCGAAGTGGAGCCGTCCAATCTGATCAGATGGTCCACAAGAGGTGAGGGCGTGGCTAGATGGATGGTCTTGATCATGAGGGTGGTCTAACGAGGGGGAGGTCTGGACCCTCAGATTCAAATGAAGGGGGTTCTGGACCCTTAGATCCAAGCGAGGGGAGATCTGGAACCTTAGGTCTAAACGAAGAGAGATCTGGACCGTTAGATCTAAACGAAAAGAGGTCTAGACCCTCAGATCCAAATGAAGGGAGAGGTCTGGACCCTCAGATCCAAATGAAGGGAGGTTTGGAACGTTAGATCTAAGCGAAGAGAGGTCTAGACCGTTAGATCTAATCGAAGAGAGGTCTGAACCCTCAGATCCAAGCGAAGGGAGTTCTGGACCCTTAGATCTAAACGAAGAGAGGTCTGAACCGATAGATCTAAATGAAGAGAGGTCTGAACCCTCAGATCCAAGCGAAAGGTGGTCTGGACTCTCAGATCCAATTGAAAGGAGGTCTGGAACCTTAGATTGAAACGACAAGAGGTCTGTACCGTTAGATCTAAACGAAGAGAGGTCAGGACCCTTGGATCCTAACGAAAAAGGTTTGGATCCTTAGATCCAAATGAAAGGTGGTCTGGTCCCTTAGATCTAAATGAAGAGAGGTCTGGACCGTTAGATCTAAACGAAGAGAGGTCTGGACCCTCAGATCTAAACAAAGAGAGGTCTCGACGGTCAAGATGAACACAAAGGAGGTCCTGACGGTCAAGATGGAACCAAAGGAGGTCCTGACGGTCTAGATGAATGCAAAGGACGTCCTAACGGTCAAGATGAATGGAAAGGAGGCCCTGACGGTCAAGATGGAACCAAAGGAGGTCCCGACGGTCAAGACGAACACAAAGGAGGTCCCGACGGTCAAGACGAATACAAAGGAGGTCCCGATGGTCAAGATGAACGCAATGGAGGTCCTGGAGATACTTGGGCTAGGGCAAGGTCATGAGAGTGTTGTGACCAGGGGAGGTCGTGGAGGCGCCATGACCTAGGTAGATCTTTGCAGAAAAGCCAAGAGGGTGGTCTTTGTAAAATGAGGGGCGTGGGGGTCTGTGCAAGGAGGGAGGTCGTGGAAGTGTTAACCGTGCATAGTCGAATGGGAGCATATTCGGCTACACCGCAGAGGTCGAAAGAAGCAAAAGTTCGACTATATTGATGCAATCGAATGAACCAGTGGAAAAGCCAAAGGAAGAGCCAAAGGAAAATTCAAGAGAGAACAAGGCGGCTCGAACTAGGAAGAGCATCCGGCCACTAGGAACTTACCGGTACGGACTGGGAAATGGGCTTGTCGAAGTCGGCTGGCGACATGGGTCACGACTACGAGAGAAGCTATGTGCTGCTATAATAGCTTGAAGCAGAAGGGTAGTCTTCAGTCTTCAAGGTTGCTCCCTGGAAGCAAGTAGACGGTCCTTCTGGGAGGTCTTAGAGTGTCCTGGTCGGAGGGGAAGAGAAATAGTATCCAAGGCTGTTCTTGTGGATTAAGGAGAAGAGTTAATTGAGGAAGAAACACCACTTTGAGGGCATGGGTGTGGGTGTATGCACACTATGTGGGAGTGGCCTTACCGATGGTTGTCAATGGAGAAGGCGGCGGCGTGGTGGCGCTTGACAGAGGTGAGTGCTGGAGACAGGCTAGAGCTCAAGCTCTCTTGGGAGAGGAAGGTAGTGAGTCTAACACTGAAATGGCAAAGGAAAGCACTATGGGGCTTGGAGCAAAATAGGTGCATGCACCTCGGCACATTCGACGAGGAGGAGTGGTTGGTGAAGTTGACGGTATGGGCAGCATAGGGTAGTGGAATGACATCCTGGATGACTGCCATTACTGGCTTGTTGGGCCACACCGTGCTGGAGCTCCCTCTTGGTGCATGCAGCGCACGGGTGAGGGGCACGTCTGCCTAGGTCGCCCGTTAGGGAGGCCTGGCTACAAGGGTTCGGACCAGGCGCTGGTCGGAGGAACAGGAGAGGAAAATCACGGGTGCGGGTGAGCTGCACTAGGCTGATCAGTATTTAGCTAAAGAAGAAGTGGGGGGAAGGAAGGAGGGCTAGAAAGAATTGGGAAGAGATAGAACAACAGAATTTTAGACTTGCTAAAATTCTGATTTTAGCTTTAAGGAACTCTTACGTGAAAATAGACAAAATCAGGATAGCAGAAAAGAGAAAGGCACTCAAGCAACTCTCAAAAATGTAGGCGAACGGAACGACAACAGACATTATACAAAAAGTTTTTAAAATCTCATATTTTTGCCTTTATGAATTTTTGGGCTGTTACACTCACCCAAACACACACACACACACACACAGAGAGAGAGAGAGAGAGAGAGAGAGAGAAGACTGGAGAAGAATGGTGAACGGCGCAGGTGCTCCTGCGAACTCTGTGGCAGCGAGGAGGTCAAAGTCAGTGCAAGCTCCAGCGGGCTCCTTGGCAACGAGGAGGGCTCCAGCGGACTCCTTGGCGAAAACTCCAAGCATGGAAACTGGGGTGAGAGCAGAGAGAGGTGGGTGAAGAAAAGGTGATGATGGAGGGCTGCTCAGGCTTTTATAGCCAGGGGGAAACGAAGGGCAGCTGAGAGACTCAAAGACACATGTGTTCAAGGGTAGGTGAAGGAGAAGATGGGAGCAGGTCTGGGAGGAGATAAGAGGGTAAATGGGTACTGCAAAAAGTAGCAGCATTTAATGCAACATAACATCATTTAATGCACTAAGACCTTTGCATCAGAACTGACGCAACGGGAGGAAGGAAAAAGGTAAACAGAGTTAACAGGTGGGGCCAGTCAACTCGAGAGGTGGTCCAACAAAAGGGGAGGTCAAGACCAAAGAGGAGGTCATGACCCAGGGGAGGTCGTGAGCCAAGGGGTGGTCTTTGTGAAAAGACTAAGAGGGTGGTCTTTCCAAAAAGACCAAGATGGTGGTCTTGACATAAGGGGAGGTTGCGGCACAAGGGGAGGTCGTGGCACAAGGGGAGGTCGCGGCACAAAGGGGATGTCGCGGCACAAAGGAGAGGTCTTTGCAAAAAGACCAAGAGGGTGGTCTTCATAAAAAGACTAGCTCCAAGGCCACCGGGGAGGTCTAAAATGAGAGGGAGGTTCAAACCACAAAGGAGGTCTAGACCCAAAGGGAGGTTCGAACGAGATGAAGGTCAAACAAAGGCGCGGCAAGCGGAGCTGTCCGATTTTGATCGGGCGGTTCAAAGAGAGGTGAACGTTCGGACCGGTTGAACGCGCCAACCAAATCGGGCTGTCTAACACAGATCGGATGGTTCAAAGCGAAGTGGATGTTCGGACTAGCCGAATGTGCCAACAGGATCGGGCTGTCCAACACAGATCGAACTGTCTATGACGAGGGGCGTGGAGCAGGGCCGTGCGGGGAGAACGGAACGGACAGAGAAAAAGGAATTCAACACCAAAGAACTCCAACAAACTCAAAGCGATCAAACTCGAATTAATTGAAGTTTGATTTAGTCATTTTAAACACTTTAAATTCCAAAATCTCAGGTTAAGCTTGAGCAATTCAACAAAACCAAATGGTTATTTTTGCTTTTGAAAATTCAGAAACGCAAGACTCGAAAACTCATAAAACTTGGGACGTTACAAACCTACCCTCCTTAAAGGGAATCTCGACCCCGAGATTCGGGCTAGCTAGCGATAGGCACGGAAACTCTGCCTTCAAGTCCTCTTCACGCTCCCAAGTAGCTTCCTCTTCAGTGTGATTGCTCCACTGGACCTTGCAGAAACAGAGGACCTTGCTTCTTGTCACACGCTCGGACACTTCCAAGATCTTGATGGGTTGCTCCTTGTAGGTGAGGTCTTGCAAGAGGTCCACGGCTTTGACGAGCATCTGTTCCTCTAGCACACGCAGGCACTTCCTCAACTGCGACACGTGAAAGACGTCATGGACATCCGACAACTAGGGCGGGAGGTCCAATTGGTAAGCCACTTCTCCCTTTTTGTATAGAATTGGGAAAGGTCCGATATATCGAGGTGCAAGCTTCCCACTGACCCTGAAGTGGCGCATTCCTTTAAGAGGTGAGACCTTAATATACACATGATCTCCTGGAGCAAAAGCTAGGTCTCGGCGACGATTGTCCACATAGCTTTTTTGCCTGGACTGAGCCGTTTTCAACTTCTCTCGGATGGACCTAACTTGATCTTCAGCTTCTTTCAAGATATTAGGTCCAAGCACTTGTCTTTCTCTGGTTTTAGTCTAGTACAAGGGTGTTCTACACTTTCTTCCATAAAGAGCTTCAAAAGGGGACATCTGCAAACTTGCTTGAAAGCTATTGTTGTAAGAAAGCTCTGCATAGGGCAACATTCTATCCCAACTGGCCTGGTTCTCTAGAGCACAGGCTCTCAACATGTCCTCAAGGATTTGGTTTACTCTTTTTGTTTCCCATCTGTTTGAGGATGGTAAGCTGTGCTGAAATTCAAATTTGTACCTAAAGCACCGTGCAGCTTTTGCCAAAACCTGGATGTGAATTGAGATCCTCTATCCAACACAATCTTCTTGGGTACTCCATGTTGACACACTATCTTGGCCATGTACAGCTCTACAAGTCGATCTCCTGAGTAGGTGGTGTTAACCCGGACGAAGTGTGCAACCTTTGTCAAATGATCTATAATTACCCAGATAGAGTCATAACCAGCTTGGGTTCTTGGTAGACCAGTGATAAAATCCATGCCAATCTCTTCCCATTTCCACTCGGGTATGTTCAAGGGTTGAAGGAGTCCAGGAGGCCTTTGATAATCGGTTTTAACTCGTTGACAAACATCACACTGGGCTACGTACTCAGCGATCTCGCGCTTCATCCTAGGCCACCAATACATTTCCTTAAGTTCTTGATACATCTTAGTGCTCCTGGGGTGGATGGAGTACAAGGTCTCACGAGCTTCTTTGAGTATCAATTGCTTGAGCTCCCTCTGGTCCGGCACACAAATGCGTTTATTGAACCAAATGGTCCCTTGGTCATCTTCGAAAAACCTTGAGAATGCACCCATCTTCATGTTTCTTTTGATCTCCAGGATCTCTGCATCTTCTCTTTGAGCCCTTTGGATCTGGTCTTGGAGGGTTGGTTGCAATTGCAAGGCAGCTAGGTGACCTTCTTCAACTAATTCCAATTTGAGCTTCTGAAATTCCTCATGCAATGCTGGCTGACTTTCCTTGATCATCAAAGTACTGTAGTAGACCTTCCTACTTAGATCATCGGCTACCACATTAGTCTTTCCTGGATGGTAATGGATTCTCAAGTTGTAGTCTTTGATCAACTCCAACCATCTCATTTGCCTCATATTAAGATCAACCTCAGTAAAGATGTACTTCAAACTCTTATGGTTAGTGTAGACCTCACAGCGATTCCCAATGAGGTAATGGTGCCAAATCTTCAAAGCATGCACTACGGCAGGCAATTCTAGGTCATAAGTGGGGTAATTGACCTTATGAGGCTTTAATTGTCATGATGCGTAGGCTACCACCTTTCTCTCTTGCATCAGGACACATCTGAGGCCTTGTCGTGAGGCATCACAGTAGACCTCAAAGTCCTTTCGGACATTAGGTGATGTGACGGTGGCCCGATCTTTCGAAAGGTACTGATAAGTCGATTGTGGAGAACACGACGTTGATGATTCAAAGGCTCTGACCAAAATAGATCGAACTCCTCGCAATCACTACACCACTGCTCCGATGGTTATCAATCGTACCGAACGCGGTTGACCTCACCAAGAAGGCTATCTCCTGCAAGCGAATCGAGAACACAAGCAAGAGAGTAGAAGATGCAATCCGAAATTGTATTACGAATAAAGATTAAGTTCACAAGTTAGGGGTTCCTCAACTGAACGTGTGGTGAGACTGCTAAGCAGAATAATATCTTAAGAAAAACCCAACGAAAACTAAAGGGGTGCGACCTCGTTAAATAGGGGAGGGGGAAGCCGCACTTATCTAAGGAAATAGAGGCGGTACTTTTCACAGTACTGTTCACGTTAATAAGCGTTATATGTGTGTAGCAGCAGAGATTAGCAATAAAATTAATAAGTGTTAGCGTTGTATATATATCTGACCAAACGGGTGTAACTAGGCCGCAGAGAGATAAGCCATAATAGATCGGTCGGTGCGTAATAAAATGTAATTAAGATAAAATGTCTTAAAATTTGTTAATAAAGAGTGAGTATGCGTGCGTAACAAACCTGTATATATTGAGCAAATAGTCTGGTGAGTTAGAATTTGTTAATCATGCTAAATTAATTAAATTAAAGGCGCCCCGAGTTTAACTTGAGAAAAAATGATAGGTATACATACCCAGAGAAAACCAAATAAGCGTAATTCCGTACAAAAGCATGTAATAGTTCTTTTCACACTATTGAAACGCCGGTTTGGCATTTTCGACCCTAGAGCAAGTAGACCGTAGAATGACCACACTTGGGGACTGCTAACTTAGCAAGGAATTTGAAAAATATTATTAAATTAAAACATGCTAACAAAATAGAATCTACTAACTTATGTATGCGTAATATCACTCAAAATCAACTAAGTATTTATTTATATATTATTTGTGCTACCGCAATGATATAGAGGACAAACCCACGCAGACCGCGGTAGCTGATCTGGGATTCATCAACGCCGACCTTTTCTACAATTACGAAGGCAAGCTATCCTCTTGAACATAAATATAATTATATTAAATGTAAACCGTATATTCCGGTATTATATGTATTGCACCAAAAATTGTTTCTCAAATGTCAAATCAAATGATTGAGATGAATATGAAAGAGATGAGAAAGATGAAAGGGATGTGATAAAGAGAATTATATGGCTGGTAAAGGGGGCCCGTGGTAGGGAAAAAATGAGGCAAGAGGTGGGACCCTTTACATATGGTTATTATATAAGGACCAACAATACTCTTACTCGATCAGATGCCGTAATTAAGTGCCAACCATTTTCCCATTTCGGTGGGCAGAAAATGCTACCTTGTTACGTAATTATGCTCTCCACATTGGGTAAGTAATATGTGTGAGTGTGATGGAGGAACCCAGGACCGGTAGGAGAAGTCCGGAAGTGGGGGATCCAAGGTGCTATAGCGCTAAGGTGGAGTGTTGGGTGTAGGATAGAACTCGGTGAGTGACGAGGTTAGCACCGACGAAAAGTAATGGGTGGAGAAATTAATCACGTAACCTAGAAAACGTTATGTATTCTGATCTCGAACTCGCATCAAAGGAAATGCAGTGGACCTTGTTCACAGTGAGTTCAGAATAGCTATGGGTAAAGTGGTACAAAGCCTGCGCAGTGCTAAGCAAAATCATGAATTCATACTAGTCTCCTGGATTGGAGTATACTGGAACCACTAGGGGTCTATCTTCCCTCCGAGTGACAAGTAGTGTTTTTAGTATTAAAATATGCCAATTAATATTTGAACGAATTGTTATTTTCAGAAAAGAGATGATCTAGAAAATGTGATAACAAACAAAGATAAGTCATATAGTGCATCTTTTGCTATTGATGCTTGCTGAGTACTTTTGTACTCAACCTTGTTAGTATTCTCCTTTGTTAGATACTAGTCCGGCCGAGAATTATCCCGAGTGGGACGAGGGACGCGCTGGTGCAGATGAGGCCGCAGGAGACGAGGACCCTTACTACGAGGAGCAGGGCGAGGTGGATGCCCTATTCGACAAATGGGATGACTAGGAGGCCGAGTGAGCATGGTAGGCAAGAGAGGGACTTCGTCCCATTTTGCAGTTGTAAATTACTATATGTAATGTAAGACCTTAGTCTTGCGTGGCTAACTGTTGTAATAAAGAATAGTTTCTATGTTATTGTTGTGCTGCGTTGACTGTGCTAAGGCTTACTATTCATTGAAGCGGTGTTCTACCTGGGCGGACAAATAGTAATCCGTTTGCTTAAGTGTGATTACCCTCCGAGGTAATGACATGGGGCATCACAGGTGGTATTAGTGCAATACGGTAGGGCCACGCTAATAAAATAGAAACTGTTGTAGAACATAAGTATACTTTCTCGCTTGATAAATTGCGTTAAGTATTGCCTCCATATCAATTTCTATTCCAAACCACCTTTCAAACGTATTATGTTAAAAAGCTCATCCTCCTTAAAGTGACAGCCTATTGACATAGAACCATTCCTTTGCAGGAGGTTTAGGTTCAGCCTTCCGTCCGAGAGAGTACAAGGGGAACATGTGCCTCATCATAGGATTCATGTTGTTAATTCCTACTAAATAATCTGTCAGGCTAGCAATGCAACCTAGGATAGGTCATTCGAAAAGTGTAAGCATGGGTGTATCAATATAAGATTTAGACTGTAGTGCCTGGACTAGAGGCATGAAGTAGAACTCTGGTATGGAGCTGCTTTTCCAATTTTGGATAAGTATGGACCATCCCCATAGAGTCCCTTACCTCTTCATCTGTACAACAAAATTGATCTATCAACATTCCTAAATAAAGCAATTAGAATTAAAGAAAGCAAAGAAAGGCTAACGGCGTAAAAGAATGTGACTTATCCCAATTCTGCATATCAGTTTTCCCGGATGAGTGGTCCGTGGCACTCTGAGCGTGTAGCTCTAGCGTACCCAAAAGCGAAGTTCTGGGTGTACTCAGGAATGAACCCTGTGCGCGTAACACCCAGGCCCAACATAGAGCCCAGAATGCCACTAACTACACTAACTATCAATTTTAACTTCATTTTATAATAAATTATAGCAAACATCTCATCGATAAAAACCCATCCACGAGTCACATGAAAACAATTATAATGATATAGCAATCATAAATAATTGATCTCTAGAAAGCATATCAAGATAATAATTCACGAACAACACAAAACCAATCGAATAAAGTCTATTGAATGAATATTCAACTCCAACCTATCATGTAAGGATATTCAACACCGTCATGTCCTAAATATAATTCATCAGGTTATAATAAAAATTTCTCATGTCCAATGAATCAAATAATTGGGTGTAGGTTGTGTTTCCTATACGCTAGCCCTTCCTGAGTGAAACATCATCAACGATCACCTAAAAACAACAATAGAGCAAGAATGAGTCCAGGACTCAGTAAATACATAATAAAGCCATAAACAACAGTTTATCAACCATAATCAAGGTTATCATCATCATCATCTATCTATTTAATGCCATTCCCATACTCAAACAATCAAACCATATTCCATATAGGTAAAGTTGCACATCTTAACTATTTACTCATATATGCGAATGCACCATTATGCTCATGCTCATATGCATCTCATCAGCTGATACCGGTATAGCGGAGTGTTCACTCGTCGATGACACACTCTATCCTTCACTCTCGTGAAGTCCCCACCGAAGTAGGATTTTATCTAGATCACTCTGGACTAGTCATGTATCTTTCTCACCGACCTCACCGAAATAGTTACATGACTTTCTCACCGACTTGACTCGTGCAACTCCTATCATGATGAATGTAAATGATGCAACATCTTTAATTATTCATCAACATAATTCATCTCATTAACTTAATATCTCATTCCCATTAACTCAATTTCGTAATCTCATTCACTCAATGTCATCAATATCATGCATAATAATAAGCTTAACGGAAGCATAACAAATAGCACGATAAGTAATATCAATAACGGTGGTGAACAACCCGTTGTTCACCATTCTACTATGTACTTGCCTTTTAGCCCTTCAAGCCGGATGACGAAATTGTGGCACGACGCATGAGGCCACAGTCCCTGAACAAGCAAGTAATAATACACACACTCAAAAACATCGTCACAGCATCAACCCATCACACTAATCGACCTCACATGTTTATGCCAAACTGATCAAATTAACCCAAATCTACCGGACACACTACCCGTTATCCCAGTAGTAAAATGTCTCTAATTTATTCATCTGAATTCCAAGTTCAACCAACCAAGACTTTCTAGAATCCTCACGAAACAACCTACATTTTTCTAGTTATGATGAAACTCGATTCTACAATTTTCTACTCCGTTTTTTTACTCGAAGATAGATCTATCATTTTCTAGACAACATGTTTACTATTTTCATAACTTCTGTTTTACCCAACCAAAATTCGTGTTCTTAGACTGTCTAGAATCCTTAGATAATTATCTATACCTTTCATGTAGATCAAAAGCCCTAATTAGCTCATTTACTAATTTTAATCTACAGTCTAGTACGATGATACCAAAAGACGACAACTCCCTAGACAATCTTACAAAATTCGTAACTCAAAATTTAATTGTTGAATCGATATGATTAAATATTCTATGGAAAACTATCAAAATTATATACAATTAACTAGTAGAAGACATCCTCAAATTACGCCCCTACGGTACCCAAAATAATTATACAATAGAATAGCAGACTAAACCAATCTATTAATCATCCCCTTGACTAGAAATGGTCGCTATCTTCTCTAATCTCGATTATTTAACCCTAATTAAAATAACAATATAGATAGAATATACAAATCATTACCCAGAATTTCTCACTTTTCTTCCCTTCTCCTTTCCTTCTCTTCCTTCCTTCTCTTGTTGAACCTCTATGAAGCCATGCAAATCATACAAAGATGCATTATCTAGTCCAAGGCAAGCACTATACGCATGCATGCAAAGACAAGCAATCGAAACAACAACTTGTAGCACTTGGATGCACATGCGCAAACATGCATGCAACAATGCACATTGAGAGTAGCAGTCAAAGCGCAACATGCAAGGCTAGTAGAAAATTTGCAAATCTTTGGAGAAGGTTACAACATGCAAACATCGGCAAAGAAGAACAAGCATAGGCTAGGCAATGCATGAAAGCTTGCATGCAAGGGCTCATGTAGCAAGAAAAAAACCAAGGCATGCATGCGGGAGAGAATCGCTAGAGATGTATGTGCCTAAGAGAAAAACAAAGGTGTGGCAGAGGCAAGGCGGCTGCATAGGGGCAGATGGAGGTAGGGTTGTAAGGGATTCAGCAGGGGCGGCTCTAGGGTTTTGAGTAGCCGGTCCCTCCCCCCTTGCCCTCTAAAAGCCAGCCCACCATTAGGCCAAGAAGCCATGGGCCGAAAGCCCATGTCTTAAGTTTTCACGGTTTGTTTTTTTTCCAAATTCCCCCTTTTTATTCTTTTAATTCTCTCTCTAATATCTTTACCCCATCTCAATTGTTTCGGGATATTATAGTGTGTTTCCCAACACGTAGTTGGGCGATCTTGAGAACGGAATCTCGAACGTACCTGGGCACGTGGATCCAGGGTAGTGTAGGTTCGCACTCAGAGACAAGCTCTGAGCGATCCCAAACACGTGGTTTGGGTGGTCTTGAGAACGGGATCTCAAGCGTGAATCGAGCACCCAGAGACTCGGCTAGTATAGAATTTGGATCTTTTTGCCTCTCTATGTTTCTTGGTGTTATTTGCTTAATTGTGTATGGCATAACACAACTCACCCACGGGTTCACCTCTACCAGATGAATACTATCTTACCTACCACAAAGTACTGCTGAAGCAATAAGAAATGAGTGAAACTAATGAAAGACCCCCTCAATTTAAAATGTTATAAGTCCAACCATTAATGCAACCAAATTATTAACACCCCCCTCCAGGTTTCTTTGAAAGACCAAGAACAGACCTATTTGCTCCAAGGACTTGCACATTGTCAAAATACTTAGAGTCGTCAAGTTTCAACAAAGTTGTTTCTTATAAGGTCTTCAAGAATGATAAAGAGACTTCAAAGACCCTGAAAACCTTTTCCTCAACACCACTAACAAACCGGTGATTCCTAATACCCGAAAGAAATGACACTTAGTTAATATCATGAATTTGCGGATGAGCGATGTCACGCTAACGAATCACATCTCCTAGGTTAACTTGACTTATCCAAGAAGCAGATATGCACGTTGTCTGCATATTTAACATTGATGCACAAAAGGATTAGCAAGCAGTAAGTGAAAATGACAACCAACCAGGCATGTAAGTTCTATTACTTGGATCAAAACTATTATAAGTACAAGAACCTTCCTGGTCATGGCCAACTGATAGCAAATACTCACCACATCTTGACCATGTTAAGTCAGATACAGGTGCAAAATGACCAGATGGGGCTATCCAAAGCTGCCAATTTTTGGAATCCACTCTAACATCTCTACACATATGAAAATATCCACCATAGCCATGTGCAAGAATGTATTTACTATCAGGCTCCGAATGGCCATCATAAAATCCAAGTGCGGATGCCAATCTCCTGGATTAGAATATACGGCAACCACTAGGGGTTTATGTGTGAGAGCCGCCGGGCGATTTAATTTGTAACAGTTAACCTTTACACTGGTCCTAGTATATTACAAATCAAATTTTCCCGCTCTCGGTGTATATGTACTTCCCAGAACTGTAGTACACATACACCTTACAAAATTTAAGTATCAACTCCATATAGAACATTTTACATTATTGAAGTCTTCATAATTTACAATATATTCAACTTACGAAAGAGAAAGTCTACAATGGAACAGTTGCCATAAGACATCTCTAAACCAAAAGCCAACCAGTTTGCCCTTACCCACAAGGCAACTGACCGGGAACGCCCAAACTAGTCGTCAAGAGTGTAGTCGGCCTCACACTCGTCAACCCCTTGGGGGTCAACCTCCTCTACTGTAAACAGACAAAGCAGTTGAGTACAAAAACGTACTCAGCAAGACTTATGATTAACAAGCCTATACATAGCTACATGCAAGCTTAAGTCAATGGAGAAGGCTTTAGAGTTCATTTTCAGCATAAAGCAACAATTTATTTGCAATAGTGTAATAGATTAAAGCAATCTTAACAAATCAGTTTTAATGAATCAAATAATAATGTGACAACAATAATAAACATAATTAACGACCTAGAGGTGACTACCCATAGCCACCACAACAATAGTATGAATTACCCATTCGCATTCACCCAATTTCAAGTTTTATCAAAATGTTATGGTCTAACTCTCGAAAGACCTCCCCAAGCGTGTCCATAACCAAGGACTTGGCTATTCGAATAGATTAAACACTGCAGGGGTGTACAACTTTACCCACATGTCAGACCGCTCCTTTTGCCACCGGATAAAGCACACTTCCGAAGGTATGCCAATGAGCTAAGTCCTACGAGATGTTTCCAATGGAGTTAGCTAATTAAGAGTCGCACGATCGGGTTAATCCTCTATGAACCGCCCATCCTGGGCTCCCACAGAGGACCCATACGTTGTTTTGGAGACATTGGCCCAGCTGTAGCAACTATCAATACTCCTAGGGCGAGGGAACCTACTTGGAACCCACCCCTCACATGCAGAAACACAATAAAACACATTTCTTTTATGCACTTACACCTACCACCAGTGACTCATTAATTAACACTCCCCAGAGTACTAAATCAAGAGGGGTTCCCAATACCCTCATGTGGTTGCACACAATAATGCTTGGTTTAGTGTAACAAGATGTTCGGTCCTTGTTGACTCGGGCACACAACCACACACCCAATAATCACACCATCAACCATGTGCCCAAATCTAAATCCTTTTTGTTTTTAGTTTTAGTTTTTCCAAATAGGACATAATCTTGTGTACCCTGACTCAAGTATTTAGATTTATGTTCTAATGACCATCGCCGAAATGATGATCCCTAGACTACCGTTCTAAGCATGGCTATGTGAGAACCCGGGGTATTTAACTTGTAATACTTAACCATTAAGATGATCCAAGCATTACAAATCAAATATCAAGGCTCTTGGCATATATGTACTTCCCAGAAGTGCAGCACATATACCCCATACAAAAATTATGCATCAATTCCATTCAACACAATAGAATCCAGAGCACAACTAAGCAATTCAAAGGGCATACAAAATATAGTTATTACAAAAGGGGCCGACCGGCCAAATACAACTAAATAGTCTAAAATAACAACGGAAGCAAAGTGCCATAAGATGGCGATAAACAAAAGCCAAGTAGTGTGCCTTTAAACCCACAAGGCAACCAACCAGGCAACCAACCAGGCCACCAACCTAGTCCTCGAAACCACCGCACATCTCGCAGTAGTAAAACCCTTGGGGTTCACCTTCCTTCTCTACAACAATTTAATTAAAGCATAGCAAATGAGTACAAAAATATACTCGCAAGACTTACGTGTAGAGTAACAGGCCTATATAAATAGCAACATGCAAGCTTATTTAAGTGGAGCAGGCTCTAGACTCAAAATTTCAGCATAAAGCAAGTTTTCGTTTGCAATAATGTAATAGATTGAAGGCAGTTTTACAATTTGATTTTATTTGATAAAAACCACGAGATACTAAGCAATAATAATAACAAGACATCCTAGAAGTGGCTAACCCAATAGCCACCACAACAATAGCATGAATTCCCCATTCATACCACCCACATCAAGTTTTAATTAAATGTTATAGTCTAGTTCTTGCACGACCTTACCAAGCATGTCCATAACCTAGGACGAGGCTATTCAAATAGTTTGAACCCTGCAGGGGTGTGCCAATGTACCCACATGTCAGACCGCTCTTAAATGCCATGCGATAAAGCACACTTCCTTTGGTATGCCGACAGAGCTAAGTCCTACGAGACGTTTCCAATATTGTGTATTAACTACGAGTCGCCCATATGAGAGGAAGCCCCATATGTTGGTACGGAGTCATCAAAGATGCTCACCTCCTTATAAAGGACGATGCTCCTTGCAGTGGGTAACCCCCACTACTACTCACCCAAGCACACACAAGTTTCTTTTTCAACACAACGCACACAACCACCATGCGACCCGGAGCTAACACACGCCAAAGTACTAAGTCAAGAGAGGTCCCATATCCCTCTCATGTGGTTAGCACGCAAAAACTCTTGGCTTAGTGACACAAGTAGCTCGGTCCTTGGAGACTTAGGCACCATTCCATTCACACCCAACAGATCACACCAACATCCATTGTGCCCAAGTCATGAAACAATTTTATTTTCGGTTTTAGTTTTGACTTTACAAGGTAACCAAGCACAAGGTGCTGAGCATAATGATAATAATAATTTGTGTGATCAAGGTTATCGACTAAGTCGATAACCGCCCAATTCTACCGGTAACTAAGCATTTCTAAGTATGACACCGCAAAGACAATAAAAGAGCATAATTAAATCACCGGGATCTAATTCACCAGCAATGTTAATAACTTATGTTTTGTGGCAGGGGATAACAATTTAAGGGCAACCATGCAATAGGATTAGCTACCTCTAAGTGGGAAAATTACTTTGACACAAAAGCATGCATACATACAATTTGTAAACAAGGTATTAGACTTGAAAGTAATAGGACATTTATGATCAAACTGCTTGCCTTGCTGAGGTTGATTATCTTGGTGCAGAGGGTCACTCGCGCAATCAATAATATTGTTGGAACCTAGCGAAAGAATCGAAAGCACAATAAGAAGCGAATAAAACCGAAAAGACTCCAAAAATTCAAAATCATCCAAAAATTATGAAAAATTCACAGAAGGTAGAGCATGATTTTAGATGAATTTAGCAATAAGAATCAATTCATTTGGATGTTCTATGAAAAAGTTATAACAGTTTGAATGTCAGTTATCTGGAAAATTCATATAAATTGAAATCTGTCACTGTTCATCCGAAAATAATTACTTAGGTGAAAATTTCCAGAGCAGTGGTGCACTTGAAATTTTTATGGTAGGAAGATCACCTCATGAGATGACTAATGGAATTTGATTCACCTCATTAGAAGCTAAGATGAATTTTTTATGATTTTTCAAAGTTATGAAAGTAGTACTCAAGTTACATGCAAAATAAGATTTTCAGCAACAGAAACATGCTCACAACCTATTTTACATTAATCTACACTAACAGAGGATTCTAAAAAAATTTAGTTTACTCATTTTGGAGTTACAGAGAAATACTTATGCATTTTTAAAGTTAGAGCAATTTTTAATCCAACAATAATACTAAACATAAAGTAATTTTGCCAAAAGTGTTTTCTGGAATACCAACATGGTTCAATTTATTTTTATACTAAAGTACATTCAAAAATGAAACTAACAAAATTTGAATCATCAATTTTGGAGCTAATATGAATTACTTATGCAATTTTGAAGTTTAACCAATTTTCAGTTCACAAATAAAGCATTTCGGAAATTATAATAACATGCAATACTTTTAATACCCAGGCTAGCCTAGCCCTAGTCACTGGCCAGTGGGGTCCCACAAATAGTGCCATTTTCTATTTTCCAAATGAATTTGAGATCTACCGACATGTGGGGTCCACATGTCGCCTGCTCGGGCTCACGGAACAGTGCGTGAACCCTTGGTCCACGGCCGGTCCACGAGTGTATACTGTGCATTTAAGTTCCCGGGCCCACTTGTCAATCTCAGAGCTAAACCGGTATTTACCCCACGTTTTACTGTGCCTGGCCCCACATGTAATAGAGACAGAGACTCAGCTAATGATTGATTTCCGACAAAGATTCATCATTTAAACCTAATCATCGTCATTAACGGCTAATGGCGCTTTAAGATCTTTGTCGGAAGCTGCCACAGGGTGGCGTGCAAAGGCAGCGAAGCTTCCTATCGCCCGCCGGCGCTACGCGCCATGGCGGCCCAAGAGGATGCTCAAAACGGGACCCTGGCAGCTAGGCGAAGCTATTGATACCGGCGGTGAGGACAACGGTGGCTCACAATGGCAAGCGACGAAAGCGAAGCGAGGAGCTATGGCTAACAATGGCACAACGCGGAAAAGCAACGCCCACGGCAAAATAGCACGCGCATGGGCAATAGGGGAGTTCAGTGAACTCACCACGATGACCCGGAGAGGAGGAGCTTGCCGGAGCTGGGCCGGCAACGAGAACCGAGGCGGCAGCGGTGGCTTCACCGAGGAGGGGTCGACCTGGTGAAGGAGAAAGGGAATGAGTGGTCGGAAGAGCACAAGTGAGGGCACGAGATGGTCTTAGAGCGAGGAATTGCTCAGAGTCTCACCTTGCCGGAGTTGGAGACGAAGGAGGCGCCTGCGGCCGGAAATGGGGAAAACTCAAGATCCCGAGGCTCCTGCGGATGAAAGCCAAAATCACGTGAGGGGAAAACTTCCTCACACCGAGGGACGCAAGGTGACGCGGAAAATCGAGAGTATAGCTCACCGGAAACAAAGATGGCGAAGAGGTGCCGCTCGGTGGCTTTCAGTGCGCGCTCCAGGGCTAGCGAGAGCACGACGGCGGTTCGAGAGCTACAAGGCAATGTAGAAGCGGGCATTAGCCAAAATGGAGATGGAAACGAAGGTTGAGCATGAGGGATATCAAAGGGTTGAGCTTACCCGGGCGATGAACAAGAGAGCGCCTTCTCCTCCACCGAGAGAGGAGAATGGCCAAAAGGAGGATGCGAGATGACTTAAGCTCGGGTATTGGATGGAAGAGTGGCGGCGTTAGCGGTGAAGCTCGAGATAGGTCGGCGTGGGCGGTGGATTAGCCTTGCTTTGCCGCTTGCTGCGTGACGGGTTGGCGCATGGCAGCGGCGCGTGGCGCACGACCTCTGCCGCTCATCGACACGAAAGGAGACGCTGACAGCTCGGGCCCGCAATGCAGCTACTCGGTATAGCGCGATCGCATGAAGGAATTGAGGCGGGCCGTTGGATTGGGATCCAACGATCGACGTTGCGCGCGAGGAGTTATAACTGGCCGAAGCGGTACGCGATCATGGCCGTTGATGCGCGATCGAACGGCTGCATGAGACACGCGGTTAAGTGACTTGGTTAGACCGAGTCGGCTCGGGCTGGACCTGAGTCAGGTTCGAGCCCGACAAACAGTGATTTCAGATTTTGATTTAAAAAGGCTGAGAAGATAGGGAATTGTTGGAGGTATCTCCATAGCTCCAAAAATTCTGAAATTTTTATGGAAGCTTGTTGGATCAGCTAACAACCTTTTGTAATTTTTCCAGAAATTTTTATGCAATGTATTGCTCTCCTGAAAATTCACAAGCTGCTGCCCTAGAGGTTTGACCAGAGTTCAAACTGGTTTGACTTGCTCTTTTGAAAAATCAAATAAAATCTAAAAATTATGAGATTTTGCAGAGAGGTTTCTAGGATGCTCAAGATGATAGCAAAAATATTTCCAGAGGATGATCATAAGATTAGATTTGAAAGTTTTTAAGGACAACAACTTCCATCCATAGAAACATTGATCTTTGGAAATAGGAATTACTAGGGGAAAATCTATAGAAAATTCCAAATGACATCATGAGGCATCAAAAGTTTTAATTTATCCTCATTTTATTACATTTAAAACACACACCATTGTTTGGGATGTTACAAAACCTCCCCCCCCTTACAAGAATCTCGTCCCGAGATTCCGATCACTCGAAAAAGAAAGATGGGTAGTCCGCCGCGAGCGATCCTCCCTTTCCCAAGTTGCTTCATCCTCGATGTGATTTGTCCACTGAACTTTAAGGAACTTGATGGCACGATTCCTTGTTCTTCGTTCAGCTTCCTCAAGGATGCGAAGAGGACGCTCTTTGTAGGTCAAGTCTTCTTGTACATCGAGACTCTCCAATGGAGCTTCCTCGGTTGGAACGCGAAGGCACTTTTTCAATTGGGACACATGAAAGATGTGGATATCATGGGGATATGCCCATGATCTTAGGATGATGAAACAATTGGCAATGTGGCTTTTGGTTTGTAGTTTCACGCGTTTTCGACAAAGTTTCAGATCTGTCGGTCGTGGCGGTCGGTGGCTTTTGTGCTGATTGTTGATATAAGTGATGAACTAATTTTGGGATAGGTCATATCCTTGTTGATAATGCATATGTGTTGCATGATGCATGTTTTGGCTAACGTGGGTCAAGTTGTGAAGAACTTGTTCCGGATTAAGTGTTTGCTTGTCTATTGTTGCTTGGTGGCTTGCGTGGTCAATGACGGTCAGCGGCGAGGAGGATCGGGACTAAGCTTGAGAGCCGAGGTCCGAAACGATCATGGATGCCGTGTGAGGTCAAGTGACTCAAGCGTGGCGCAGAATGGACAAGGATGAGTGAAACAGGCGGTTCGGTCTGTTGGTTGGATCAAGCGGCGCGGAGTCGTTGCAAGTGCTCATGGTGCGGTGGGATCCGGACGGGAGAGACTTGACGACATGGAGCCGTTGATCAACCTACACGGGCGGCGGCGATTGCTTCAAGCTGGAATGGACTCGGTCTTTTGGAAAGGATCGAGAAGGGTATTTTGGTAATTTTACCAAATACCGCCTGTAGTGACCTTTGACTAACTGCATGGCGGAGTCGGCGCATGGTGAAGCGGTTTAGATCAATCAACGATGAAGACGGCGCTTTGAGATACGTGCGTGTGTGTTCCGTTGATGTTGGGCCTTAACGGAAGCCCGTTTGGTTATTAGGGTTTGTTGTTGCCCTATAAAAGGAACTCTAGATGAGTCATTTGGTGCTGCTGAAGCATAGGGCAGCCACTAAGAAAAAATTGAGAGGCTTTAGGTTTTGGGCGTTTTTTTGGTGCGCCCTGTATCCCCTAGGAAAGTCCAGCTCGTGGCGGCGGCCCCTAGTTGTGCGCCTGGAGAGCTGCCGAGAGAAAATCGATTGTGTGGTTAGCATGCTGCTCGTGTCAAAGTGAAATCAGGAGCTTTTAATGCCGGCGGTTTGTAGAGATTGAGTATTTGGTTCTGTTGATTGCCTGTGCAGTACTTTCTTGGTGCATCTAAATCTTTGGTGTTTAATTGATGCGTGTGCGGCTGCCTTGAGTGCCCGAAAATCTGGAGTTTAATCCGTCCTTGACTTCGTTTTAAAGTCTGCAGTTTACTGCTTTGTTTTGATTAGCTTGTTTGGGCGCCTGTAGGAAAAGCAGATTGGGGCGGATGTGTGAGTGGATGAATCTTGGTTTTTTTAATTACTAGTTTGTTTATCGATTTGGGTTCAATTTCTTGGCTGCAGTTTTCTCTGTGTCCGCTTGTCCCATCTGGTTGGAATCACAGTTTTTGCTTTGAGTTCTGTTTCTCCTGTTCTTTCTTATCAACTCTTTGTCGGCTGCTCTGTGTGGACCGATTCAATTTTGTAACAGCAGCAGTTTCCGATTCATCTGAATCTTTGGATGCTCATCGGTTTGCTACTGCTTTGAGAGCCTCATGGGCAGCGGCTGCTCTTGCTCATTGATGTAGCTCAGTTTTTGATCGTCAGTTTTTCTTTCTCTGGCTGTCTTCTTGATGCACTTGCGGCTTTGGTCTTTGTTCCCTGTCGTGAGCACAGTAGCGACTTGTAGCCTTGCGATTAAAATCTCGATTCCTTTGTTGAGTGCGAATTTGCTCTTGAGACCGAAAGTTCAATTCGGCTACTTGTAGCTTGGTTAAAATCTGTTTGATCTGAAGTTCTTTGTTTGGATTTGATTTGTCGATCGCAGCTGCCGTGAGAAATCGGACCCATGGCAATGGCTTGTGTTCTTTGTTTATCAATTATTTATTGCTTTGAAGGCTGTTCTCTGTTGACACAAAAATCACAGTGAGATATTGCTTTTATTTCTTCGCTTTGCTTTTGATGCATCGCAAGTTCTGCTGCCTAAAAATTAAATTCTGCTTTCGCGTGTGTTGGAGAGCCCATAGAACAAGAGTCTTGAGCAAAATCGATTCCGCCTAGCTCTGTTTGCTTGATGGCAAAATCTGAAGTCCTATCGCCCATGTTGTCATCGGTCTGTTTGTTTAATGCTTTTGCTCATTGTTTTACCCCGAGACCAAATCTATTGATTGCTAGGCGGATCGTGTAGGCGAGTCCTGCTTGAGAAGAGGATTCCCTAGTAGCGGGCTTGTATCAAGGAAAATAGGAGCACTTTGCGACAGTTGTTATTGATTCCCATTTCTTTGACTCTTGCGTGAGATGAGATTAGAGACTTGTTTTGGCTTGTGCATGACTAGCAAGAGAATATACAGAATCTTAATGCATCCATTTTTGTCCACGAGTTTTTGTTCTAGCCATTAATTTATTTCTAGTTAGTACTTCTTTCGTTTTTACTCGTGCTCTGCCTTGAGAGGATGCTTTGAATTTTGTGCATGCGGTTGTGAGATTTTTTTTTGGTCTTTTGCTTCGGGGTTTGATCGGATTTAACACAGGTTATCCGCGTGCTCAGATACGATCTTCATAGCTTTTATAGCTATTGGAGTGAAAGTAGTGTTGAGTTCGATCAGGGTGAAAAATAGAGAAAGCGCCTATTCACCCCCGTCTAGTCGCCTTTCCGGTCCTACAAAAGACATTGTGTACACCCTCAAGTGCAGCGGGCAATTCCAACTTGTAGGCAACCGCCCCTTTCTTCTCAATGATGCGGTAAGGTCCAACATATCGAGGAGCTAGCTTGCCTTTGACTCCAAATCGCTGATGACCCTACAGAGGAGAGACTTTGAGATAAACAAAGTCATTAGGCTCAAAGCTCAACTCACGACGACGACGATCCGCATAGCTCTTTTGCCTTGATTGAGCCGTGCGCAATCGATCTCTAATCAACCAAACTTGACTTTCGGCCTCATTGATCGAGTCTGGGCCGAAGAATGATCTTTCACCTGTTTCTGACCAATTCAATGGAGTTCTACATTTTCTCCCATATAATGCCTCAAATGGTGCCATGCCAAGACTAGCTTGAAAGCTGTTGTTGTAAGAGAATTCTACGAACGGCAAGCACTTCTCCCAATTCTTCCCATAGGAGAGAACACAAGCACGGAGCATGTCTTCCAATAGTTGATTGACTCTTTCAGTTTGACCATCAGTTTGAGGATGATACGCTGTGCTGAAAGAAAGGCGAGTTCCCAGAGCCTCTTGTAAGCTATGCCAAAACCGGGAGGTAAAGAGAGATCCACAGTCCGAAACAATTGTCTTCGGAACACTATGCAAACTCACGATGCGGGCAATGTAGAGATCCGCCAAAAGGCCAACACGAAGATCAGCCTTGATGGGGAGGAAGTGTGCCACCTTAGTCAGTCGATCAATAACAACCCAGATGGCATCTTTCCCTTTTGAGGTACGGGGTAGACCGGTGATGAAGTCCATGCCAATAGAATCCCACTTCCATTCAAGTACAGACAACGGTTGTAGCAAGCCCGCTGGACGTTGATGCTCGGCCTTCACACGACGACATACATCACACTCGGCAACAAAGTTTGCGATTTCTCGCTTCATTCGGGTCCACCAGAACTACTGACGGAGATCTTGATACATTTTTGTGGCCCCAGGATGAATGGACAAAGGAGAATCATGGGCCTCGAGGAGGATGACATTCTGCAATTCCATGACCTTCGGAACAACAAGGCGCTTTCCGAACCATACAACACCATTGTCATCTTCTGAGAAGCACTTCCCCGTTCCATTCTTGATATTCTGCTTGATCTGATTCACACCATCATCCGTTTGTTGTGCAGCCCTGATCTGATCTTCTAAGGTTGGTTGCACAACCAAGGCAGCGAGGGAACCATGCTCAACCACTTCCAAGTTGAGCCGCTGAAATTCTTCATGAAGAGCGGGCTGCTGCTCCTTTAGCATCAAGGCATTGCAATAGACCTTGCGACTGAGAGCATCGGCCACAACATTAGCTTTGCCCGGATGGTATTGGAGACCCATATCATAATCTTTGATCAATTCCAACCACCTTCTTTGCCTAAGGTTCAGATCCGGTTGGGTGAACAAGTATTTCAAACTTTTGTGGTCCGAATACACTTCGCAACGATTATCGATGAGATAATGTCGCCAAATCTTCAGTGCATGAACCACTGCAGCTAATTCCAAGTCATGGGTCGGATAATTGAGTTCATCTAGCCTCAACTGCCATGATGCATAAGCCACTACCTTGCCCTCTTGCATAAGAACACAACCGAGTCCTTGACGAGAAGCATCGCAATAGATATCGAAGCTTCGGTGGACGTCGGGAAGAACAAGAACTGGAGCTGAGGTCAACCTCTTCTTGAGCTCTTGAAAACTCTTCTCACAATCAGTGGACCACACGTATTTCTTGTCCTTCTTGAGCAATTCCGTCATTGGCTTCACAATCTTGGAGAAGTTCTCAATAAAGCGACGATAGTATCCCGCTAAACCGAGAAAACTCCTCACATCAGTCACTGACTTGGGCTGACCCCATGATAGCACATCACTGACCATGCTAGGATCAACGGCGATGCCTTTTGCTGAAAGAATATGACCCAAGAATGCCACTTTCTTCAACCAAAACTCGCACTTGCTGAACTTCGCATAGAGTTGATGTTCGCGAAGTTTTCCCAATACTAGCTTTAGATGTTCAGCATGCTCTTCATCATTCTTTGAGTAGATGAATATATCATCAGTGAAGACCACCACAAATTTGTCCAAATACTCCATGAATACCATATTCATAAGATTCATGAAAAGAAGCGAGGAGCATTCGTCAAGCGAAAGACATGGTTGTACACTCGTACAACCCGTGGCGAGTAGAAAGTCGTCTTGGAATATCTTGAACTGATTCAGACTTGATGGTAGCCCAATCTCGAGATCAATCTTGGAGAATACTGGCGCCGGTCAACTGATCGAAAAGGTCATCAATCCGGAACCTTGGTACTTGTTCTTCTTGTCACAACATTCATGGACGATAATCAACACACATACGTGAGTCTTGTCTTTCTTCTTTACAAAGATTACAGGGGACAGTCCACGGTGATGAGCTTGGGCAGATGAAACCCTTCTCTTAAAGTTCACCAAGTTGCTTCTTCAACTCCTCCAATTCATTTGGAGGCATCCGATACGGCCTCTTTGAAATCGGGGTGATGCAGGGCAGCAACTCAATAACAAACTCAATGTCTCGGATTTGGAGGCATCCTAGGTAATTCTTGGAAATACATCGACAAAAGTCGCACACCTTGGGACTTCATGAATCTCAAAGTTGGCTTTGCTTCAAGTGCATAAAGATGTGGTTCTTGCAGCTTTGGAGAAATTTCAACTTGCTCGCTGACGAGGATTAAAACCTCTATGTATTATTTTAAATGCATAATAAAAGACCATACGTCTTCATGGTGCGTAACCCTAAGACTAACGACCTCCACAGTCGTTAGTATTCAGAGGTTACTTAATGGGTACCTGGTGGGATGAGGCTTTGTGCCTAATCCCGACCGGATAACCGCTCGTAAAATTCTTGGCTGGTATTTCTTATCGTATGATGAATGGAACCGTGTTATCGTTCCAAACCATGCGATGGTACAACCCCGAGATCTTGACTATTAACCACCCTACGATTAAGCTTTTCACAAGCAACGCAAGGAAGTTAGCACATTGCTAACTTCTCTCTTTATTCAAACCGATCGTAACGCTTCACCGAGGGCGTCTTCTCCGAGAGTGCGCCACATCTTGGAAGTTATTTAAAGGTGAAGCACAAGAGACAACAAGAGGACAAGAAGGGAGGCGATAGGCGACACACAAAACAAGGCCAAGGCAAAGATATGCCTGAAGCCTAAGCGGTGGAATTAGAAGCTAGATAATCAGCCTTAGACTCATATTCTAAGTCGATTGCCGGTTAAACATTCCTCCATTCGATGTAATTCAGGGTAGTACTTAGCCACATCTTGTAAATCCAGTTCATATCAATAAAAGCGACCCCCATTCCATTCCGGGATATTCCACGTCATTTTCCTCGTTTATTTTAAGTAAGATCGGCGATTCGATCGTCGGCGGTGGCGCCGTCCGTGGGGAAGAAGGCGTAAGTTTCTGAAGAAATTTTTTCTTTTAAGCTCAAGAAAATCCTCGCCCAAAAACTCGCAATCGCTCATGCGACTATGCCCGAGTTTGGGATGAGGAAAGCTGGTTCGATTTGGCGGACTCGCCAACCTCGACATGGAAGGATGTATCCGCGCCATGGAAGAAAATGGCGAGTCATCCTCCTCCTCCGGCCGCCGCGTCGCCGGCGTTAGCGAGTCGATCGGATGGATGAAGATGCCGCCACTACGTGGCGCAACCGGAGAACCGCCGTTCAGACCAGTTCGAATGCGGAGGATCTCTTCAAGCCCGGTCTTCTCGGCCGTGAAATATGTGAAGAAATTTCAGCTCCATCATCAGGAAAACTCTATACCATTGATGAAATCATGGTGAAAGATACTCTCCTTGACACGGCAATTCCAGAGTCAACCGTCACTGATAGCGGTGTCGATGAAACCTCCATTGGTGCGTAGGCCATGTGGGGATGATCACACTCGACATACGATCGGCGGTTCGTCGGATCGGTGAAGACCTCGAGAAGTGCTAATCTCCGACCGATCTCCATCGTGGAAGATTACTCGCGAAGCCGACAAGCTCTCCATTAGTTATGATGGAAGCTCATCGGAAGATCAATCTTTGGAAGCACGAGGTCAGCGATCGGAGATGAAGATCAAGATGCCCCCTGCGGTCCTACACTCTCTACCACGCCATCACGTGTTGTTAGAGATGATCCGGGCCGTCAAGCACCAACCGGAGGCAGCGGAACTAATCGGCGTCAATCGGTTAACTCGCTCGCACCGCTTTGCCCACCGAGTGGACCGCGGGATCGAACAAATCCGAAGGTCGGGGAAGGTTGAGACGGCGTACACCTCGACGATATGAACCACGAGACCTTCGATAGCTATACTAAAACTTGCGGCGTATTCAAAACATGTTAAATAATTCGATCTGCTCTAGCGAGAACGCCTAATTTTATACAACTCGTGGGTCGGTATCGAAATTCTCCAGCAGACCATGCGT